>JAVJIF010008469.1:0-40000 GCA_038442645.1 Agave tequilana | reverse complement strand
AAATGATATCGTTCAGCACTCCGACGATAGACGCTGTCTTTTTTCATATGTCTTATATAACAGAATTCTGACCATTTTACAAAGTCTGCGATCATAGTCACAGTCATAGTATAATAAAACTTTCGAACATTGCCACCATGGTCGCATGCATACTATAATATAACTTTCAATTTTATATGACGACTGCGACACTAGTCGCAGTCATAGTATAACAAACTTTCTATCACTGCTTCCATGGGCGCAGACTTAATATAATATAATTTTCAATTTTATATCACATCTGCGACCATAGTCGCATTCCTTATTCGCATAAAAATAACATACGAAACATGCTATCGTTCTGCACTGCGACCAAAGTCGCAATCTTTTTTCAGCACTGCGACCAAAAGTCACAATCTTTTTTCGCATGCTTTATGCAACAGATTTTTGATAATTTTACAAAGTAGATTACCCATGCGACCCTGAGATCAGTTCGCGTATATTACATCTTATAAAATATTATATTAATTACACTGAATTAAATGAAGTAATTAATATTCTATCTACCGTGATACAACAACAGTCTAGGAAATAGAGATACACTAATATTAATCTCGATAAAGGAAAGATGTGCACCATATGTAATCTAAAGATATAGGAAAAACATTATATAAAAAGTTAATTTGTACTTCACGCAGTAAACCTCTGAAAAAAAGGAACTCTTCGACTTCTCCCGCCATAACTCTTCAATTAAATATTTAATTTTTTTTACTACTTCTTCCAATATTTAACCGTCACCTATAACAATTATTATTACTATTCATGTTCTTTCACATTATTGACCTTTATATAGTGCTTGTAACTAATATATTATCACATATCTAAAAACTATATTTTTGCTCTTCCTTTTCAATTTGATTTCAAAACCTTCCAGAAAACAAATCATTCTTGAATCATGTCTTCCCCATCTTTTTTCTCTGAACACTCAGATTTTAACTTCAATCATTCCCCCACCGGTCCTCTTTCTTCATGATATTCTAGTGAAATCTGATATCAGTCTGACTTCACTCCTTTTGACTATCTCACTACATCACATAATATTTTAACTGATCCTTTTATTTATGAGGATGATGAAGTTTCATGGGGCTCAATGAGGAGGAAATATTCCTCTGCCACTTGACAGAGACATGCTTGATGAAAGCATGTCATCTGATGCTGGAGGCTCGCTTTCTCGACATGGAACGGACGAAGAGCTTGATAGAGACGATCCATTCTGAGAGTTTATCGATGAACAAAAAAACCCTCAAAAAGCGGAAGATGATGAGGAAATAAGTGATGAACAGGAAGACGAGGAGAATGAAGACGACGAATCTGCTTATGATGGTGATGACGACGAGGATTAGCATTTCCTCATCTTCTGATATTCAACGTTATTTTGTCTTCTTTTAAGAGCTTTTATTGCTCTTTTTTTGTAAGGTCTCTTTCTGACCATATTATGTTATAAATAAAATTTACTTCTATCTCTAAGATAATCTTTCATATTTTTAAAATACTCTTTCTAATCATATTATGTTATAAATAAAATTTACTTCTATCTATAAAATAATCTTTCATATTTTAAAATACATATAAAGTTTACCGTATAGTTATTATTTCTGCATCTTATCTGCGATAATGGTCGCAGTATTCATATAATAATTACAAATGAAACTGCGACCACGGTCGCTGTCCAGTCATAAACAATTTGATCGTTTTGCATTCAATAAAGTTAAAAACAGCTACCATGGTCGCAGTCCAAAATTAAACTATATAAACAGATAATACTGCAAAAATGATCGTAGTCCTCTCAAATCTGTATATTTCACTGTATATCACAAATTACAAAAACTGCGACTGCTGTCGTTAAACACTGCGACCATAATCGCATTCCTACTTCGCATGCAATAAGTAAAAAAATTCGTAGTTTATAGGCAGCTGAGATAACAGTTACAGTGAAGAGAAAATATATAAAATCATGCGTAAACTACGACTATAGTATCAGTTCTTAGTCACCATTATTACATTTAACTTAGCAAAAAATTCATTCACAAAAATACTGTCCTGAGTACTGCGACCATAGCCGTAGTCCTTGATCGCATGCTATATGTAAAAAAAATTTAATAGTTTATAGGCGTCTGAGGCAACAGTCACAGTGAAGAACAAATATATAAAATAATACGTAAACTGCGATTATAGTATCAGTTCTTAGTCATCGTTATTACATTTAACTAAGCAAAAAAAAAACGTCTAAGACTTGCTCCCGTTAAGCACTGCGATCATAGTCGCAGTCCTTGTCCGCATTCAATATGTAAAAACAAAATAATAATTTATACATTAAATGCAAAAAAGTAAACTGCGACTATATTCAAAATCAGAAAATTTCAAATTAGTAAACAAAAAAATTAATAAAGAAGCATTGAAATTAGTTTCGTGATTTGATGAAATTGGTCGCAGTTTGGCTGCAGTTATAAAAGATAATTGTGACAATATTGATTAACGTCAGAAATATAAAAAAATAATAAACTATAGAGATCCACTGTCTTTTACTGCAGGGGCATTTAGTAATTTCAACTGTTTCAATAGGCGTGGCTAATTAGTCTATAATTATGCATTATTATATCGCATTTCCTTACTGATTTATGAATAAATTGTCAGTCTAATCGTGTTTTGGTCTCTATTATAGGTAAATCAAGAGTTCAAGGGCAAAGGAGTAATAAGAGCTTAATTAAACCCAATTTAGGGTAATTAAATCCACATTACTTGGAGACCAAGTAAGGGATCATCTAGAAGATACGTTGAATTTAGACTCTTGCGCACGTCAGACGAATATTCGGACAAAATTACCTAAAACAGGATATACCAGGAAGCTTCCAGAGTCAAGACGGATCCTCGCACCAAAACCAAGGAGATATCTCCCTGGTTTGGCCGCGGATCCGCGGCAAAAGCCGCAGATCCGCGGCCAATTGGTAGGGCCACGCGTCGATTTTCGACGCGTGGCCCCATCTCGTCTTTTAGAAGCTACTTATGCCTATATAAACCCCTGTATTTGGCCAAAACGAGAGAAGTTTTCATTTTTAGGAGTATTTTCTGATTTTTTGTATGTTTTACGTTAGTGTAGGTAGGTGCTCTTCATTTTATTTCTTTTGTATTTTCTTTTCTTTTTAGTTCATGTATTAGGGCTGAGAGATTCAGAGAGAGATAGAGAGGGATTGATGTAATAGATGGTGAACATCTATGTAAAGGTGCCTCCTTTCTTCTCCAATGTAATCTTCTCCATCTTCTACATGATGCCTTGCTAACTTTTCTTCTTCTCATGGCAATCTAACTACTAACTACTAACCATCTAACTACTTACTTGTTTATCCACATGAATCTAGTAGCCCCTATAAGGCCTTGTTCTTGCAAGAGCCATTGATGGCTCATGATGATAGGTTCTAACATCTAACTTGCTAACTTGCTAACCAAGCTAACTCTCTGTTATTTCATGCTTGCTTCTAATGGTTTGATGATTAAATGTTTGTATTAGCTTGCTCTTGATGCAAGTTTGAATGTGAAGAACCATCTTATTTGCCATGCTTTGTATCGTCTCTTGAAGTCAAGGATTAGTGATGGCCGAGGATCCATGTGAGGAAACTATCACTAAGAGGTTAGCATGGTTAGTGGATCAATTAGTAGTTAGTAGCCATGATTTTTCTTTTATCTTGCTTTAAAAACTATTTTCAAAATATCTTTTCATTGTTGTTTAAACGCTTCTTTGTTTGTCGTTGTTTTCATTTTCTTTACCACAAGCTTCATCTCCTTTCCTATTTGTTTTCCAAACCACTTCTATTTTATTTTTACATCGACATTTTCATCGCCTTCTCCACCTACTACATTCTCGATTTCCTTTCCTTTCATTTTCCTTTTCTAATTCTTTTAACAAAGAAGAATTGTTAACATAAAACGTGAATAAAAACTGTCAATGCTTTTATCGCCTCCCTTCCCTGTGGATTCGAGCCGTTGAGCTAATGCTATAACGGAAGTATCAAGGGTACATTAGCACACATACGAGCTTTTCATTGATATCATAAACTACACATTTTTGAGTGCTAGTTCCGCCCCGAACAAGTTTTTTGCGCCATTGCCGGGGAAGGGAATGGTTTTGATATCACGTTTTTGTTAACATTTTCTTCTCCGTTTTGGTGTGCAGGATATTCTTTACAGGATCTTAACATTGCAGAACATAAACTAGCTTTGCATTTCCCTGCTCTTGAAAGCAGGGCCCCAGCTTCTAAAGAACCGCCGCGCAAACGCGACTTTTGCCGCGAAAACACGACTATATTGTAATCATTGTGTATCTTGTTGTGCTGGGATGTGTTCATTGTAATAGCTAGTGTATCTGTATTATTACTTTCCTGCTTTGATTGCTTACACACCATAATAAACTAAAGAACTAAAATACGGTATTTGGACGTTTTTAAAACGGCTTAGACATTTGCATTTAGGCACGTGTCAATTCAATTCCAATATGCTGTATTTTGTTCTGCTGTTGTGATCTGGACTGAGGTGTACATATGGCATTGCATATAGCATAGGACAAACACGTGGGTGATTTATTGCTTTGTGTTATATTCTTGTCTATATTGCACATTTGCTCAAATTGAACTGAAGGGCAAAACCCAAACAAGATAAGGTGGGATTTCATCACCCTTCCTTAGCCCAAAAATTACCTCCCCACTCACACAACCCAAGCCCTAATAAAATTTGATAGACGTTGGCCCCTAGGGACATCTCGGACTCATTAAGAGATTGATCGAGGATGGAACTTGTTTTGAATCTTACTCTTATGAAATCGGTGTCTAAGGTTGGGGATTAAGAGGTTATGCCTCGAAGATACCGTAGTTTGGCATAATTAAGGCCCGTTGCTTCGCACGGATACCTCCCACCGTATTTTGCCCCTACCTGGCCGATTAGCTTGTGGTCAGATTCAAGCAACAACCTCCCCTGGGTAATCGACCAGTTAAGAGTCGTCTAGGTCTAGGTCAACCCTACTATAGGCTTGGTTTTGATATTTTCTTTTATATGTCGTTGGAGTTTTCTTTTTTGTTTGTGATTGTTTGTGAAATGGAATTCAACAATAACAATTTTTTCAATCCGAATATGAATCCATATTACACACCGACCCCATTCGATTCAAATAATTCTAACCGGCTTTTTACAATATGAACCAACCAAATACACGAGGTTGGACTTATCCGAATCAATACAACCCATACCCACATTCTTATGGCTATAATTTCCAAAATAATTTCAACTCGTCACAGAGTCAATGGGGATTCACCTCCCCCGAGTTTAATTTTCAACCTCCTTGTCCCCTATGTCCACCTTGTCCACAATTTACACAATATTCATTCGCCAATTTTGCTTCCTATACTTCTTTTTCTGGACCTCCCATTGAAGAAAAATCTGAGTTAGAAAAGAGTATAGAAGCCAATTTACAAGAGGTCGAGCGACTACTTTAGAAAAGGAGGGCCTCTCCAATTCCACAGTATTTTCAAAAGGCTTACTCAGTTCTACCACCTCATAATGAACAACCATCTGCTCTGGAAATGAGTAAAGAACTCTTGTGTGAGTCTAAGCTTCAATCTCAAAATATTTTTGACTCACATTCTTCACAAAATTTTCAAAACCAAGATTCTTATACTCCCATTCTAGAGCATCCACTTGTAGAAAAATCAAGTCTAGAAAAGAGTATAGAAATCTTACAGGAGTCTGCGTTACAATTTCAAAAATCTTATTCACAGTCTATTGATAGGTTGGAAACACAATTAAGTAAATTGGTTAACATTTGTAAGAATGAAGAAACTCTCTCTTCACCACCTTTGACCAATCCAAATATCTCTAACTCAATCAATTTGACCCATGACTCTTGTTGTTTTGAAAATCAAGATTCCTACACTCCTTTTCTAGAACAACCACTTGAAGATACATTGCATCTAGAAAAGAGTATAGAAGTCTTGTAAGAGTCCGCGCTAAAATTTCAAAAATCTTCTACCGAGTCTATCAATAGGTTGGAAACACAATTGAGTCAATTGGTTAGCATTTATAGGAATGAGGAAACTCTATCTTATCAACCTTTGACCAATTTTGCTATCCCAAACTCTATTGATCCGATTCAGGACTCTTGTCATTTTGGACGCCAAGATTCAATTTCAGCACTCCCACCTGAACTTGTCCGAACTTCAAATCCCATTGACATTTTGGCAAGTTATCCTTTTCCTGAGATTGAACTTGAGCATGAATATGATCCTGAACTTTCACTTGATGATTCAATTTCACTCCCTGATTTAATATTGACTGAGGTATTTTTACCTGAATTCAGGCCTTTTCCCGAGTCAGTATTGGATCCAGTGCCAGTTCATTGTGAAATTGAATCACCAATCTTTTATGATGATCATATTGAACTTAACCAATTTCATACTTTTGAAAGTCTCATTGATAAATTGGCAATTTCTCATTTTTATGGAATTGAACTTAATGAGGAATGTGACTTTGATCCTCAAATTTGTGATCTAGTTCAAATTTTTGAATCAATATTGACTCCTATTATGTTATCCTATTTGAGCAACATTTTAGAGTCAGTTTTGGTTCCCATACATGTCATTCTTGAACTTGAATCACCAATCATAGATAGTGACATTCCATCATTAGGGAATGAATGTGGACTTGAGTTTCATCTTCTTGATTTGAACCCACTTCCTGAACCAATATCGACTCCTGAATCTCTACTTGACTTAAGTCTTTTTCCTGAGTCGGTATTAGTTCCTGTATTTTCTAAGTCCAAATCAAACATTCCATTCTGGGACAAGGGTCTTGATAAATTTGACTCTGAAATTATTTTGAAAATTTAGATATTAGATAGTGTAAAATTTTTTAATAAAAATCATAAATATATACAATATTCTAGTGGGTTGTATTTTAGAGGTCTCTGGTGGGTTCCTCCAGACTCCACACTGATCGGGCGGAACTAGCACTCAAAAGTGTGTATTTATGTGAAATCAATTAAAAGCTCGAATATGTGCTAATGTACCCTCGATACTTCCGTTATAGCATTGGCTCAACGGGTCGTATCCACAAGGAAGAGAGGCGATAGAAGTATTAACAGTTTCTATTCCCCTTATTTGTTAACAGTTCTTCTTTGTTGAAAGAATGAAAAAGAAAGTGAAAAAGAAAAGGAAAAGGAAATCTAGAATAGTGGTAGGTGAGGAGAGCGATGAAAACGGCGATGTGAAAATAAAATAAAAGAGTGAAGTGGTTTGTAAAACAAAATAGAAAAGGAGATGGAACAATGGTGAACTAAGAAGGATGGTAAAAACACCGATAGAAAAAAATGAGAAAAGAGGCTTGAAAAGAATTCTAAAACAAATAGAAAAGAAAACTCATGGCTACTAACTACTAAATACTTCACTAACCATGCTAACCTCTTCATGATAGTTGCCTCACATTTTGATCCTCGGCCATCAATAATCCTTGGCTCCAAGAGATGATACAAAGCATGGCACATAGATGGTTCATAACATTCATACATGCATCAAGATCAAGCCAGCACAAGCATCACTCATTACACTACTAAAAGGAAAGCATGAAATTAAAAGAGAGTTAGCTTGGTTAGCAAGTTAGCAAGTTAGATGTTAGAACCCATCATCATTGGCCATCAATGGATCTTGCAAGAACAAGGCCTTAATAGAGGCAACCCGATTCATGTGGATTATCAAGCAATTGGTTAGATGGTTAGTGGTTAGTAGTTAGATTGCCATGAGAATAAAAAGTTAGCAACAAAACATAATATAGAAGGTGAAGGAGATTACAATGGGAGAGAAAGGAGGCACCTTTACATAGACTGTCACTATCTATTACATCAATCCCTCTCAATCTCTCTCTATGAATCACTCAGCCCTACTACAATGATCTAAAAAGAAATAAAAATACAAGAAATGAAGAACACTCACCTACACTACTCATAAAATCTGCACCTACTCCTAAAAACAAAAACTGCTCTCGGTTTGGCTCTCTACAGGGTCTTTTATAGGCACAGGAGGCTTCCAGAAGACGAGACGGGGCCACGCGTCGAAAATCGACGCATGGCTCCACAGCTTTGCCGCGGAAATGCGGCTATTGCCGCGTTTCCGCGGCAATACCAGGGAGAGAAATCCCTGGTTTTTGTCAGTCGCTCCCACTGGCTCCGTGGATTGTCAGGGTATATTCAGTTTCTTGTAATTTCGCCCGAATATTCATCTGACATGCGCAGGAGTCCAAGTTCAATGAATCCTCTAGATAATCCTTGGCTTGTCCTCCAAGTAATGCGGGATTAATTACCATAAAAAAGGTTTAATTAGGCTCTTATTACCCCTTTGCCCTTGAACTTTGGATCTACCTGCAATCAAGGCCAAAACACGGTTTAGACCGACAATTTATTCATAAATCGGTGGGAAATGCGATATGATAATGCATAATCATAGGCTAATCACACCCCCACACTTATCTTTTGCTCGTCCCGAGCCAAACAAGAAAAGAAAACTATACTACAAACGTTATTACACCACTTTCGCAGGTGACGCGATTGCACTGAGCATGTGCAACAAGCCGTTAAACCTCTAGGTTATCCTAGAGGAGGAGTGTTGTCTTCTGAGGATTTTCAGCGGATTTCACCCATAAAATCCATAAAGAAAGAAGACAAATGTTAGTATTTTGAAAACACATTTTGAAAGAGAGACAAGTTTATGAAATATTTTTGCAAAAATATAAGTGATCTAAGGTCATAAGTCCACCAAAAATCATTCTTCCTTAAACTTAGTCTCTATGCAAGATCTTGTTTTCAATTAAGGTAAGAACTCAAAATTGGATTGAATAACTTATCTTTCATAAAACCTAGATAATATGGACTTTGTGATAGTGAAGTATTTCTGGGATTTCAACTCTAACCATCAAGCCATTTATTTATATTCTTTTTCTTTTTTTTCTTCCCTTAGTTTTTTTAGGCTTTCTAGTTCACCCATGTAGCGAGCCTATAACCGATGACTCCCAGACCAGACGGTTTTAGGGCACCAGATGAGAAAACATCCCTCGGGTTTAAAGACTCAAGTAAAAAAGGCCACAAAACTAAGGGGGATTATTTATTTCTTTTGACCACCGTTAGGCGTGAATAATCATGCTTCTTGAGGCATAATTATCCAGCTTAATAAGTGATGTTTTATATATTTTTTCTTTTTCTTTTTTGCTTTATGGCATTTTAGGCCTTTGTTTCCATCCCAAAAATGTGTAAGTACGATGTGCATACTATCTAAGGTAAAAAATTCAAAATAAAATTATCCCCCCAATTTATCTTACTTAGCCTATAATTTTAAACAAGATCCATTATTTCGACTAGATTTAAGCTGTCATAATTAAGGTTTTCTTAATTTCTCAGATCATCTCAATTTTCTTAAAAATAGATCAAAACTTTGTCTCTTATTTCAAAAAGTTTTTAAAGAAAAAGAACATTCTTATACAAAAGGGAAGATTTCTAAAAGTATCCTCAAAGTAGTGTAAAAGAAAGAAAATCTAAAAAATTTAAGTTAGTAAACCCTCCTCCACACTTATCTCATGCATTGTCCTCAATGCATCGTGATATATGTATGCATGAAACAAATAGAGAGGGAAGGAAAAATCACCTCAAGGTGGTGGTTCCGATGGCGGTCTGATTGGTCCACGAAATGCGACCCAATCATTCTTGCGTAGAGTCCAGAGGAACCCACCAGAGACCTCCATGATACAACCCACTAGAAAGATGTATGTATGAATGATTTTTATTAAAAAATTTACCCCATCTAATTTTCAAATTTTCAAAATAATTTCGGAGTCAAATTTATCAACATCCTTGTCCCAGAATGGAATGATTGATTTGGACTCAGGAAATATAGGAACTAATATCGACTCAGAAAAATGACTCAAGTCAAGTAAAGGTTCGGGAGTCAAGATCGGTTCAGGAAGTGGGTCCAAATCAAGAAGTTGAAACTCAAGTCCACAATTATTTTCCCATGATGGAATGTGAATTTCTAAGATTGGTGATTCAAGTTCAGGAATGACACGTATGGGAATCAAAACTGGAAAATGTTACTCAAATTGGGTAATATAACAGGAGTCAATAATGATTCAGGAATTTGAACTGGATCACAAATTTGAGGATCAAAGTCACATTCCTCATTGAGCTCAATTCCACAAAAATGAGAACTTGCCAATTTATCAATGGGACTGTCAAAAGTATAAAATTGGTCAAGTTCAATATGATTATCATAAATGATTGGTGATTCAATTTCACAATGGACTGGCACTGGATCCAATACTGACTCGGGAAAAGAATTAAAATCAGGTGAAGATACTGGAGTCATAATTGAATCAGGAAGTAGAATTGAATCACTAATTTGAGGTTCATGATCATATTCATGCTCAAGTTCAATTTCAGGAAAAGGATAACTTGCCAAAATGTCAATGGGATTTGAAGTTTGGACAAGTTCAGGTGGGTGTGCTGAAATTGAATCTTGATTTCCAAAACAACTGGACTCTTTGGCTCTGATAGAATGGTTAGCGACATCAGAAATGGTCATGCGATGAGAAGGTAAAGTTTGGAGCATCATTTCTATGTCACGATTACGAACGTTTTGAGCCTGAGTCATGAATTCAAGCATCTTTTGCTGGCTCATTGGTTCATTGTTTTGTTAAAAAGATGAAGTGTTGTTTTGGAATTGTGAGTCCATCAAATTAGTGACTTTTGTTTGGACTCACGCATACTCATTTCAAAAATTGATGGTTTTCTATTTTGGTCTGGTGGAACTGAGTATGAATCTTGAAAATATTGTGGAATTTGAGAGGTCAATGTTTTTTGAAGTTGTTGCTCTGCCTCTTGTAGATTGGCTTCTATACTCTTTTGTAACTCAGATTTTTCTTCAATGGGAGATTCAGAAAAAGGAGCATAGGAAGCGAAATCAGGGAATGAATACTGTGGAAATTGTGGACAAGGTGGACATGGGGGACAAGGAGGTTGAAAATTAAACTCGGGGGACGTGAATCCCCATTGACTCTGTGACGAGTTAAAATTATTTTGAAAATTATAGCCATAAGAATGTGGGTATTGGTTGTATTGATTCAGATAAGGCCAACCCGGTGTATTTGGTTGGTGCATATTGTAAAACGCGGGTTGGAATTATCCAAATCAAATGAGGTTGGTGTGAAATATGGATTCATATTCGGATTGAAAGAATTGTTATTGTTGAATTCCATTTCACAAACAAAAAAGAAAAAATCAAACAACAAACAAAAAGAAAAGAAAAACTCAAAACCAAGCCTATAGTAGGGTTGACCTAGACCTAGATGTCCCTAGGGCCAACGTCTATCAAATTTTATTAGGGCTTGGGTTGTGTGAGTGGGGAGATGATTTTTGGGCTAAGGAAGGGTGTTGAAACCCACCTTATCTTATTTGGAGTTTGCCCTTAAGTTCAATTCGTGCAAGTGTGCAATATAGACAAGAATATAACACAAAGCGATAAATCACCCACGTGTTTGTCCTATGCTATATGCAATGCCATATGTACATCTCTATCCAGATCACAACAACAGAACAAAATACAGTATTTTGGAATTGAATTGACACGTGCCTAAATGTAAATGTCTAAACCGTTTTAAAAGCGTTCAAATACGGTATTTTAGATCTTTATTTTATTATTGTGTGTAGGCAATCAAAGCAGAAAAGATAGCAGCACAAATATACTAGCTATTACAATCCACACATCCCAGCACAACAAGATACAAAATTGTCACAACAAGGCCGCGTTTTCGCGGCAAAAGTCGCGTTTGCGCGGCGGTTCTTTGGAAGCTGGGTCCCTGCTTTCAAGAGCAGGGAGATGCAAAGCTAGTTTATGTTCTGCAGTATTAAGCACCTGTAAATATTGTCCTGCACACCAAAACAGAGAAGACAATGTTAACAAAAACGTGAAAACAAAACCATTCCCTTCCCGGTAACGGCGCCAAAAATTTGATCGGGGCGGAACTAGCACTCAAAAGTGTGTATTTATGTGAAATCAATTAAAAGCTCGAATATGTGCTAATTTACCCTCGATACTTCCATTATAGCATTGGCTCAACGGGTCGTATCCACAGGGAAGGGAGGCGATAGAAGCATTAACAGTTTCTATTCCCGTTATTTGTTAACAGTTCTTCTTTGTTGAAAGAATGAAAAAGAAAGTGAAAAAGAAAAGGAAAAGGAAATCTAGAATAGTGGTAGGTGAGGAGAGCGTTGAAAACGGCGATGTGAAAATAAAATAAAAGAGTGAAGTGTTTTGGAAAACAAAATAGAAAAGGAGATGGAACAATGGTGAACTAAGAAGGATGGTAAAAACACCGATAGAAAAAATGAGAAAAGAGGCTTGAAAAGAATTTCTAAAACAAATAGAAAAGAAAACTCATGGCTACTAACTACTAAATACTCCACTAACCATGCTAACCTCTTCATGATAGTTGCCTCACATTTTGATCCTCGGCCATCAATAATTCTTGGCTCCAAGAGACGATACAAAGCATGGCACATAGATGGTTCATAACATTCATACATGCGTCAAGATCAAGCCAACACAAGCATCACTCATTACACTACAAAAAGGAAAGCATGAAATTAAAAGAGAGTTAGCTTGGTTAGCAAGTTAGCAAGTTAGCAAGTTAGATGTTAGAACCCATCATCATTGGCCATCAATGGCTCTTGCAAGAACAAGGCCTTAATAGAGGCAACCCGATTCATGTGGATTATCTAGCAATTGGTTAGATGGTTAGTGGTTAGTAGTTAGATTGCCATGAGAATAAAAAGTTAGCAACAAAACATCATGTAGAAGGTGAAGGAGATTACAATGGTAGAGAAAGGAGGCACCTTTACATAGACTGTCACTATCTATTACATCAATCCCTCTCAATCTCTCTCTATGAATCACTCAGCCCTGCTACAATGATCTAAAAAGAAATGAAAATACAAGAAATGAAGAACACTCACCTACACTACTCCTAAAATCTGCACCTACTCCTAGAAATGAAAACTGCTCTCGATTTGGCTCTCTGCAGGGGCTTTTATAGGCACAGGAGGCTTCCAGAAGACGAGACGGGGCCACGCGTCGAAAATCGACGCGTGGCTCCACAGCTTTGCCGCGGAAACGCGGCTATTGCCGCCTTTCCGCGGTAATACCAGGGAGAGAAATCCCTGGTTTTTGTCAGTCGCTCCCTCTGGCTCCGTGGATTGTCAGGGTATATTCAGTTTCTGGTAATTTCGCCCGAATATTCGTCTGACATGCGCAGGAGTCCAAGTTTAATGAATCTTCTAGATAATCCTTGGCTTGGCCTCCATGTAATGCGGGATTAATTACCATAAAAGAGGTTTAATTAGGCTCTTATTACCCCTTTGCGCTTGAACTTTGGATCTACCTGCAATCAAGACCAAAACACGGTTTAGACTGACAATTTATTCATAAATCGGTGGGAAATGCGATATGATAATGCATAATCGTAGACTAATAACACACACATTGGATTGGGCCGCATTTCGTGGACCAATCAGACCGCCACCGGAACCACCACCTTGAGGTGATTTTTATCTTTCCCTCTCTATTTGTTTCATGCATATATACATCACGATGCATTGAGGACAATGCATGAGATATGTGTGGGGAGGGTTTACTAACATAGAGTTTAGATTTTCTTTCTTTTACACTTCTTTTAGGATACTTTTAGAAATGTTCCCTTTACATAGAGTTTTTAGATTTTCTTTCTTTTACACTTCTTTTAGGATACTTTTAGAAATCTTCCCTTTTGTATAGGAATTTTTTCTTTCTTTAAAAAACTTTTTGAAACAAGAGATAAAGTTTTGATCTATTTTTAAGAAAATTAAGATGATCTTAAAAATTAAGGAAGCCTTAATTATGACAACTTAAACCTAGTCGAAATAATGGATCTTATTTAAAATTATAGGTTAAGTATGATAGATTGGGGAGATAATTTTATCTTAAATTTTTTGCCTTAGATAGTATGCACTTCACACTTACACAATTTTTGTGATGGAAACAAAGACCTAAAATGCCATAAAGCAAAAATAAATAAAAAGAAAAAAAATATATGAATAAAACGTCACTTATTAAGCTGGATAATTATACCTCAAGAAGCATGATTATTCACGCCTAACGCTGGTCAGTAAAAAACAAATAATCCCCTTTAGTTTTGTGCCCTTGTTTACTCGAGTCCTTAAACCTGAGGGATGTTTTCTTATCTGGTGCCTTAGGACCTTCTGGTTTGGGAGTCATTGGTTATAGGCTCGCTACATGGGTGAACTAGAAAGCCTAAGAAAACTAAGGGAAGAAAAAAAAGAAAAAGAAAAATATATAAATATATATATATAAATGGCTTGATGGTTAGAGTTGAAATCCGAGAAATCTTCACTATCACAAAGTGCATATTATCTAGGTTTTATGAAAGATAAAATGTTCAATTCAATTTTGAATTCTTACCTTAATTGAAGATAAGATCTTGCATAGAGACTAAGTTTAAGGTAGAATGATTTTTGGTGGACTTATGACCTTAGATCGCTTATATTTTTGCAAAAAACTTTTGAAAACTTGTCTCTCTTTCAAAATGTGTTTTCAAAATACTAACATTTGTCTTCTTTCTTTATAGATTTTGTGGGTGCAATCCGCTGAAAACCCTCAGGAGACAACACTCCTCCTTTAGGGATAACCTAGAGGTTTAACGGCTTGTTGCACATGCTCAGTGCAATCGCGTCACCTGCGAAAGTGGTGTAATAACATTTGTAGTATAGTTTTCTTTTCTTGTTTTGCTCGGGACGAGTAAAAGATAAGTATGGGGGTGTGATTAGTCTACAATTATGCATTATTATATCGCATTTTCCTACCGATTTATGAATAAATTATTGATCTAATCGTGTTTTGGTCTCTATTGTAGGTAAATCAAGAGTTCAAGGGCAAAGGAGTAATAAGATCTTAATTAAACCCAATTTAGGGTAATTAAATCCGCATTACTTGGAGACCAAGCAAGGGATCATCTAGAAGATACGTCGAATCTAGACTCTTGCGCACGTCAGAAGAATATTCGGACGAAATTACCCGAAACAGGATATACCAGGAATCTTCCAGATTCAAGACGGATCCCACACCAAAACCAGGGAGATATGTCCCTGGTTTGGCCACGGATCCGCGACGAATGCCACGGATCCGCGGCCAATTGGTGGGGCCACGCGTCGATTTTCGACGCGTGGCCCCGTCTCGTCTTCTAGAAGCTATTTATTCCTATATAAACCGCTGTATTTGATCAAAACGAGAGCAGTTTTCATTTATAGGAGTAGTTTCTGATTTTTTCTATGTTTAGGTTAGTGTAGGTAGGTGCTCTTCATTTTATTTCTCTTGTATTTTCTTTTCTTTTTAGATCATGTATTAGGGCTGAGAGATTCAGAGAGAGATAGAGAGGGATGATGTAATAGATGGTAATAATCTATGTAAAGGTGCCTCCTTTCTTCTCTAATGTAATCTTCTCCATCTTCTACATGATGCCTTGCTAACTTTTCTTCTTCTCATGGCAATCTAACTACTAACCACTAACCATCTAACCACTTACTTGATAATCCACATGGATCTAGTAGCCTATACAAGGCCTTGTTCTTGCAAGAGCCATTGATGGCTCATGATGATGGGTTCTAACTTGCTAACTTGCTAATCAAGCTAACTCTCTCTTATTTCATGCTTGCTTCTAATGGTTTGATAATCTAATGTTTGTATTAGCTTGCTCTTGATGCAAGTTTGAATGTGAAGAACCATCTTATTTGCCATGCTTTGTATCGTCTCTTGAAGCCAAGGATTAGTGATGGCCGAGGATCCATGTGAGACAACTATTACTAAGAGGTTAGCATGGTTAGTGGATCAATTAGTAGTTAGTATCCATGAGTTTATCTTGCTTTAAAAACTATTTTCAAAATATCTTTTCATTGTCGTTTTCAACGCTTCTTTGTCAGTCGTTGTTTTCATTTTCTTTACCATAAGCTTCATCTCCTTTCCTATTTGTTTTTCAAACCACTTCTATTTTGTTTTTACATCGACGTTTTCATCGCCTTCTCCACCTACCACATTCTCAATTTCCTTTCCTTTCATTTTCCTTTTCTAATTCTTTTAACAAAGAAGAATTGTTAACATAAAACGTGAATAAAAACTGTTAATGCTTCTATCGCCTCCCTTCCCTGTGGATTCGACCCGTTGAGCCAATGCTATAACGGAAGTATCGAGGGTGCATTAGCACACATACGAGCTTTTCATTGATTTCATAAACTATACATTTTTTAGTGCTAGTTCTGCCCCGAACAGTGGCGTCCTTTCTAGTGTGGCTAACAATGTGCCACGTCACCGCAGGCTGAGAGGGTCTCTCAGCCGTCGGCTGATATACATCTCTCTCTCTCTCTCTATATATATATATATAAGTAAATGTAATTTTATTGATAAATGAACAATGTTACAGAAATGTACATGGCTCGACTACTCTAACTCACAAATCTCAGATAATTATAGGGTGAGGAGAGGATTCTGACCGTCACCTTCCACTATAGTACACCAAGAGAAGGATCAGATTGACCCAGGGCCTCCAATATATTATAGTTTGTTTCCATTATCTTCAACAACTCAATCTATTACATAGAGTACTGATTTACACTATTCTATTCTCTCAAACAATTCTTCTTCTGTGACAATTGATTTATACTTCAATAACAAATGGGCTTGCCAGGACCAATTACTTTGTATTTCTAGCTCCAGTACAGAATTGGATTCTTTTCAGTGGCAAGTTTGCATTAGCACTAGGATGTCTTCATAAAGCCTTCTAAAGAGCTTGATTTTATGTAGTTGCTTTTGTTGGAATATTCTTCAGTTTCTTTCTTGCCAGATATACCTCACAGCTGCAACTAGGACCAGCCCTGACAGTATATAAGTTTTTATTTTGGTGCTAAAACTTCTTTTGATTTCCTCTACTTCTACGTGTATGTTGATATGATGAGGGGGTGGCCTGAGTTTATGTTTTCACAAAGACCATTGTAGGTGGATTAGGGGCAGGTAAAGAATAAATGGTGAGTCTTGTTTCAGTTTCTGAGATACATAGCACGCAGAAGTCTTGCTCAAAAATGCTCGTAGTAGGTCTCCTTATAATCTAAGGAGACAGTCTAAAATCCTACCATGGAGCATCTCTAAGGATGATCCATGATTGCTAAAATAAATGAAACAACCAATGAGTTTAAGAATGTACCGTGTAGCTTGTGGCTAACGGGTCGTGTCCACAAGGAGGGATGCGATGGAAGCTTTTCGATGAGTCGTTTAAAAACAAGGAATTTGTGTTCGTTTTTTAGGAAAAAGAGAATGGAAGGAAAAGAGATGAAAAAGAGAAATTTCAACTTTCAGAAAAGGATTTGGAGAAAGTGATTTTTAAAAAGCTTAAGAGTTGTGTTGTTGTTTTATAATAAGAAATCGAATCTGGGCTTACTATCTTACTACTCAATTGTTCATTCTTCTCTTGAAATATTAAGTCCCTCAAGTTATCATTTGAAAAACTTAAAGTTGATTTTTTTAGAAAGCTTTAAGTAAAGCACATAAGATGCAGAAGAGTTGAGTCCTTTTTCTTCAAGAAAGAGTTAGAATCGGATATTAAAACATAAAGCGCGAAGAAGCAAGAATGAATTAAAAACCATTCACAAGAAGTTCAAGAAAGAATAGTGAATTCAACTATTCATACCCATCCTCATGTGCCTTCAAGAACACTTTCAAAAAGAAAGGCTTTTAAGGGAGGCATGCATATGAGTCATCGGGACTTTTTCTTTTAAAAACAGAAGAGAAGAAAACAAGAGAGAGTCGATAGCTAGCCCAGAAAACCTTTTAGTTATCCATGGAAAACAACAAAGCAAAAATAAATATGCACAACATACCGAAATACGAGTGGAAGAAAAGGCGGCTTGCTTCTTGTATTGCTGTCACTTCAATCTTCGATTACAAGCTCTCAGTCCTCTCTCTCACAAGTTTTTAGACTGAACTACAAAGTAAACAACGAAATTACAACTTGTGTTCTAGCTAACAAAGAACCTAGATCCTAAGAAAATAAAAGCAAAATTTTATCCTAGTCTTCGCTGCCTTTTTCCTTGCTGAAACCCCTTTTTATAGCCAAAACCTGAAAAGATAGGATCCCGGGAGCGTTGGGGGAGCAAACGCTCCCCCAACTGAAATGGTTAGGCCGCGAAAACGCGGCTTGGGCCGCTGGTCAGGTGGCCACACTAAGGGGGGAGCTTTCTGGTATGAAGGGCATCTCGCATATCCTGCTGGTTTTCTTGTTGCTACTTCAACCGTTCACTGAACAGCTTTGATTTTCTGGCTTCAATTGCTCGATTCAAGGAGGATTTTTCTCAACCCCTTGATATGCCAAGATATAGCCCAGATTTCTTTACTTCGAATTTATTCTGAATTAATTCAGAATAAAGTGGCTTTTGGGCTTGTTCCTCTTTTATTTCTTTGAGCATTTGGGCCTACATTTAGCAAAGAAAAAAGACACTTATTAATATCATTTATTAGCAAACAAGTGTGGTAAAGTGACAACATAAATGCAATGTATGTGACAAATCACACCCCCACACTTATCTTTTGCTCGCCCTCGAGCAAAACATTAGACTAACTCGAATCAATTATTAGACCACTTTCGTAGGTCACTCAATTGCACTGAGCATGTGCAATAAGCCTTTAAACCTCTAGGTCACCCCTAGAGGACGAGTTTTGTCTCGTGAGGGTTTTCAGCGGATTACACCCACAAAATCCAAAAAGAAAGAGTAAAAGGTTAGTATTTTCGAAAAGCAATTTTTTTATTATTATTTTATATATATATATATTTTTTTTGAAGGAGAAAATATTTGAAGTATATTTGTGAGAGTTTAAGTAATCTATAAGTTATAGGAATATCAAAATTTTCATTCCTAAACTTAGTCTCCATGCAAAAACATGTCATCAATTAAAGTAAGGAGTCAACTTGTACTTCTCATTTAGTCTATTAATTTACCCTGAATCGTATGCACCATCGTGACTGTGAAGTTTACTAAGGGTTCTTCAACATTAACTCCTATGCCTCATATTTATTTATTTTTGGTGAAATTTTATTCCTTAATTTCATTAGGCTTTCTAATCTGCCCATGTAACGAGCTTTCAGTCGGTGACACCCAAGCTGGACGGTTTTAGGGCACCAAGTGAGAAAACACCCCTAAGGACTTAAACACCCGAGCAGATAAGGCCATGAAACAAGGTTTTTATTTATACGATGTAACCCTTTTAGGCGTGAATACTTGTGCTTCATGAGGCATAAATACCCAGCTTAATCAGAGGATACACATTATTTATACGAGGTACCCCTTTTAGGCGTGAATACTTATGCTTCATGAGGCATAAATACCCAGCTTAATCAGAGGATACACACATTTTTTTCTTTTTCAAACTTGTCTAATTATCTTTTGCATAAATACTAAGGCTTGCTTAGGCCAAAGCACCTAGCTAATCAATAATTAGACTTTTTTTTTAAAGGCATAAGAGTCTCTGTTTTCCAACCCTAAGTGTGTAAGTGTATTTTGTGTGCATATGTAATCAAGGTAAATATCAAGATTAAATTACTTTCTCAAATTTCTTCCTGACCCTAAAAATCAAACAAGTTATTTTATTTCGACCAAGTGTAAGAAATCCTAATTATGATTCTCCTATTCCTTAAATTTGACTTAATTTCTTACAAAAAATATATCAAAATATTGTCTACCCTTTTCAAAAAAATTTTTTTCATTTTTTCTTTTTTTTTATCAGCCATGTTAGAACCCTCCCCCACACTTATCTCATGCATTGTCCCCAATGTATGAAAGAAATGTATATGTGCATGAAATAAAATGGAAAGGAGGAAAGTTACCGATACACTGGGTCAAAAAGACCCATTGCCGTTTTATTTACCGGCACCGATTCCAAGAAAGGTTTAAGGCGTTGACCATTTACCTTAAAGTCATTTCCATTCTTGGGGTCACTGATCTCAACGGCACCATGTGGATACACGGTTTTCACAACGAATGGCCCAGTCCATCGTGATTTCAATTTTCCTGGAAAAAGGTGAAGCCTAGAATTGTAGAGTAAGACTTTTTGCCCAGGGACAAAGGTTTTTCTTATGATGTGCTTGTCATGAAAAATCTTCACTCTATCTTTTGTGATCCTAGCATTTTCATAGGCCTCATTTCTCAATTCCTCCAATTCGGAAATTTGTAATTTCCGAAGGTCACCAGCCTTAGTCAAGTCGAAATTCAATTGCTTGATTGCCCATAAGGCTCGGTGTTCTAACTCAACGGGCAAGTGACAAGATTTGCCATAAACTAACCTATAGGGCCTAGAATTATCTTGAAAGCGGTCCTGTAGGCCTATAGAGCATCTACAAGTTTGATGGACCAGTCTTTTCGATTTTGGCTCACAGTTTTCTCCAATATAAGCTTGACTTGTCTATTTGCAACCTCAACTTGCCCACTGGTTTGAGGATGATAAGGTGTGGACAACTTGTGGGTTATGGCATACTTTCGCATAAGGGCTTCAAAAGATCTATTGCAAAAGTGAGTGCCATTATCACTGATGATAGCACGAGGAGTTCCGAAGCAGGAAAAAATGTTCTCTTTCAAAAACTTTATGACAACTTTGTTATCATTAGTTTTACAAGGAATGGCTTCTACCCACTTGGACACGTAGTCCACAGCAACCAATATGTATTGGTTCCCAAATGAATTAGGAAATGGACCCATAAAGTCGATGCCCCAAACATCAAAGAGTTCTATTTCTAGAATTGGGTTGAGGGGCATCATATTTCGATGTGAGATCCTACCTACCATTTGGCATCTAGGGCACGTCTTACAAATTCATAGGCATCCTTAAACAGAGTGGGCCAATAAAACCCACTTTGTAACACCTTTTCAGCTGTCTTGCGGGGACCAAGTGTCCACCGCATGCAAGTTCGTGACAAAAGGACAGAACACTCTTAACTTCCTCATCGGGAATGCATCTCCTAATAATTTGGTCAGAACAGTACTTGAAAAGATACGGTTCCTCCCAAAAGAAATACCGGACTTGGGACAAGAACCAGTGCACATCGTTTGTGGACCAATGAGATGGAGTTTGGTTTGTGACTAAGTAGTTCACTATATCAGCAAACCAAGGTTCCCTAGAGATAGCTAAGAGATGTTCATCAGGAAAATCCTCATTGATGGGTAATTTGTTGCATGGAGAATTAGGGATCCATGAGAGGTGGTCAGCAACGACATTTTCTATGCCTTTCTTGTCTCGAATCTCAAGATCGAATTCTTGAAGAAGGAGGATCCAACGAATAAGTTGGGCCTTGGCATCCTTCTTCATCATGAGGTACCGAAGCGCAGAATGATCGGTGAAAATGGTGGTTTTGGACCCTCGTAGGTAGGGACGAAACTTCTCTAAGGCAAACACTACTGCCAAGAATTCCTTCTCGGTCGTAGTGTAGTTCAGTTGAGCGTCATTGAGAGTCCTACTAGAGTAGTAGATCACATGCTGCTTGTTATCAATACGTTGTCCTAGGACAGCGCCTATGGTAAAATCAGAAGCATCGCACATAATCTCAAACGGCTTAGACCAATCCGGTGCAGATATGATTGGTGCAGAAATCAGCTCTCTCTTAAGCTTCTCCCAAGAAGTTATGCAGTCAGCATCGAAAGTGAAGGACACATCCTTAGCTAACAGATTAGTCAAGGGCCTAGCAATTTTGCTAAAATCCTTGATAAATCTTCGGTAGAAACTAGCGTGTCCTAAGAAGGATCTAATGTCCTTAACGCATTTGGGCATGGGAAGCTTAGCAATAACCTCGATTTTGGCTCTATCCACTTCAATTCCTTTCTTGGATATTTCATGACTCAAGACAATTCCATGTTTCACCATGAAGTGGCATTTTTCCCAGTTTAGTGTCAAAAGTTTCTCAGCACAACGTTGGAGGACGAGTTCTAGATGGTGGAGACATTGAGTGAATGAATCTCCATAGATGGAGTAATCATTCATGAAGATTTCTAAGAAGCGCTCTACCATATCAGAGAAAAGACTCAACATGCAATATTGAAATGTTGCTGGGGCATTGCATAAGCCGAATGGCATTCGACGATAAGCAAATGTCCCAAATAGACATGTGAATGTGGTCTTTTCTTGGTCCTCAGGAGCGATAGGGATCTGGTTATAGCCCGAGTAACCGTCCAAGAAGCAGTAGTACTCGTGACCCGCCAAACGTTCAAGCATTTGATCAATGAAGTGAAGTGGAAAATGGTCCTTACGAGTAGCAGCATTCAGTTTCCTATAGTCAATGCAAACTCGAATCTTAGTGGGAAGTCGAGTTTGAACTAACTCTTTGTTCTCGTTTTCCACTATGGTGAAACCAGATTTCTTTGGTACCGCGTGGACAGGACTGACCCATTGGCTACCCGAAATGGGATAAATTATCCCATTGTCTAAGAGTTTTATGATTTCATTATGGACAGCCTCTTGCATTATAGGGTTTAACCTACGCTGCGGGTCTCTCTTGGGTGTGGCGTCTTCATTGAGATGTATGCGGTGTTGAACGATGGTTGGACTTAATCCCTTGATATCAGTCATAGTCCACCGATGGCTTCCTTATGTTTTCTTAGAATATCTTTCAAATCTTTTTCTTCCCCGTCATTTAAATGGGAGGCAATGATGACGGGAAAGGTCTCTTGTTCGCCTAGATAGGCGTACTTGAGATGCGCAGGAAGGGCTTTCAATTCTAAGGAAGAGGCAGGCTCACTAGAAGGACTATTCAAATCTGTTGGCTCCATTGTTGGTGAAATCGGGTTTGAAGCCCAATTCACGGCAGAATCTACCACCTGATCAAGATTAAAGTCATCAGACTCTAACTCGAAGTCAATCTCCATTTCTGATTCCAATTCTTCGCCGTGTTCACTTGTCAAGTTCTCAATTTGGTTGACTTCAAATGTTTGGTCCTCGATGTCACGGGGTTGTTTTCCTAGATGGAAGACATTGACTTCTCTAGTCATGTCTCTAAAGGTTAACCTCATAGACCCATTCCTGCAATTGATGATGGCATTAGCAGTGGCAAGGAATGGTCGACCTAGGATGACAGGAGTTTGAGCCCTACGATTGGAGTTGGACACAGGTTGTGTCTCCAGAACTATGAAATCGACAGGGTATATGAACTCTCCTACCTGGATCAGTACATCGTTAATTTCCCCTTTTGGAACTTTAATAGAACGGTCAGCTAGTTGGATGGTGACACGAGTTGGACTAAGGTCACCCAACCCGAGTTGTTGATAAACAGAGAATGGAAGCAAGTTGATACTTTCCCCCAAGTCAAGAAGTGCACGACTAATTTCGGCTTGTCCTATTGTGCAGGCAATGGTAGGGCTACCTGGATCTTTGTACTTGACAGGGATAGGACCTGAAAATAGCTCACTAATATTAGTGGCTAGGAAGACTTTCTTAGGAACATTAGTCTTTCTCTTCTTGGTGCACATGTCCTTAAGAAACTTAGCATAGGAAGGAACTTATTGGATGGCATCAAGAAGTGGCACATTTATCTTCACTTGGTTAAACATCTCGATTATCTTGTCCATGTGCGGGTTTTGCTTGTTGTTTTTCAGCCTATTCGGAAATGGTACTATAGGCTGGTGCACCTGGCTGGCTGACTTGTCTTTTTAAGACTCGTCCGAATTGGAAGAAATTGGATTGGATGAGGTGGAAGCTTGATTGTGGTTGTGCTGAATAGGATTGGTGGGTGTTGACACTTGGTTATCAACTTTCTTTCCTGACCTCAATGTATGCACAACATTACATTGATTGAATGAAGGATCCTCAGCCAGATGAGCTTGTTGGGAATTGATTAGACGGAAAAGGTGTACTTATTATGTGTATAGAATGTATTTGATGTACCCTTTCTTGTCTCCGCTATAGCCTAGGGCTATACCGAGTCGGATCTCAGGGAGAGCTCGCGATAGAAGCTTTAAACGTTAGGTTGTGAAGTGATCAAACTAGTAGTCTTCTCTTGATTATAAACTTAGTGAAGCAAATACAAAAGAAACCAAAAGAGGATGGATATGTTCATGGTGGAAGTGGAAAAGAAATCAAGAAGTGATGTGGATATTGTATTCACAAGAAAAGGAAAGAAAACTTAAAGAAAGAGATCCAAGACTAGATTACCTTGCTAGCTTGCCAAAGCTTACCAATCTCCTTGATAATGAAAGCTTTGCCTAATGTTGTCACTCCATAGGCTTAGAATTCCTCTCACGTGTTGACCTAATTACTTTCTCATTTGCAAGATGGTGGTTTAACCATCGGAGAAGAGAAGATCATACACTTGCAAGATTAACAAAAGCAATCACCCATGAGTAGTGAAGTGGCTAAGCTAGTGGTAAACTAGTACATGGAATGAAAATTAGCTACAAGAAGCCATTAGAAAAATACAAGACATGAAAGTAAATTGCAAGAAGTAAACAAAGCAATAAGGAAAGCAATTAAAGAATGCAAGAAACTAGAATCAAACTCAAGTAGAGGAATGGAGGATGGATCAATCCTTGCATAGCTTCAAGTTGTCACCCTTGATTACACAAGCTCTCTCCCTCACAATCACTCTCTTTTGTAATGAAATCTAGGGATAGAGAAGAAGAGGGAACTAAAGAACAAAACCTAGAGAAAAATGAAAATTACAACACCTAAAACTAATCTCCTCTCTTCTCTGATCAGTCTCTGTACGCAGGTCTTCATGGGGTATTTATAGGAGAAATGGGAAGCTTCCAGAGAGATGTTTGTTGCCACAAAATCCGGATCTCAACGGCCACTGTACGGCCGCGCCCAAGTCGCGCCCCGCGGCAAGATCTGGGCCGTTGGTCCAGATCTTTCTGGTACAGGTTGTTGCAAGTTAGTTTGGCCACGTGGTATGGTTAGAATCTTGGTTTGTTGCGAGGATCTCTCTGGATCTGATTTGGATTTGGCTTTATCTTGAATCTTTAACTAATCACCTTAATTATTGCTTAATTAAGGTAATTAATTTGGCTAACTCTCCTTTAAGTGTGTACCTGCAAATATGTAGAGAAGAGGAGTAAAAATCACATATTTATTTGTAATATGCATGGGAGTTATGATGTAAAATATGCAATATTGTGTACTAATCACACCCCCACACTTATTCTTTTGCTCGTCCCGAGCAAAACAAAGAAAAAGAAAATCTAGACTAACAGTTTATTACACCACTTTCGCAGGTGACGCGATTGCACTGAGCATGTGCAACAAGCCGTTAAACCTCTAGGTTACCCTAGAGGAGGAGTGTTGTCTCCTGAGGGTTTTCAGCGGATTATACCCACAAAATCCATAAAGAAAGAAGACAAATGTTAGTATTTTCGAAAACGCATTTTGAATAAGAGACAAGTTTACGAACTATTTTTGCAAAAATATAAGTGATCCTAGGTCATAAGTCCACCTATAATCATTCTTCCTTAAACTTAGTATCCATGCAAGATCTTGTTTTTAATTAAGGTAAGAATTCAAAATTGGATTGAATACTTTATCTTTCATAAAACCTAGATAATATGCACACCGTGCTCTGTGAAAATTTCTGGGATTTCAACTCCAACCATCAAGCCATTTATTATATTATTTTTTTTCTTTTTTTCTTCCCATAGTTTTATTAGGCTTTCTAATTCACCCATGTAGCGAGCCTATAACCGATGACTCCCAAACCAGATGGTCTTAGGGCACCAGATGAGAAAACATCCCTCGGGTTAAAGGACTCGAGTGAAAAAGGCCACAAAACTAAAGGGGATTATTCTTAATCACCGTTAGGCGTGAATAATCATGCTTCTTGAGGCACAATTACCCAGCTTAATAGGTGAGATCACTGTTAGGCGTGAGTCATCATGCTTCTTGAGGCACAATTTCCCAGCTTAATAGGTGATCTTTTATTTATATATATTTTTTTCTTTTTATTTTTTTTTTATTTTATATATATGGCATTTTTGGTCTTTGTTTCCATCCCAAGAAATGTGTAAGTGTAAAGTGCATGTTTATCTAAGGCAAAAAATTCAAGATAAAAATATCTCCTCAATTTTACTTACTTAGCCTATAATTTCAAACAAGATCTATTACTTCAACTAGGTTTAAGATGTCATAATTAAGGCTTTCTTAATCTCTAAGATACATCTTAATTTTCTTAAAAATAAATCAAAACTTTATCTTCTTATTTCAAAAAGTTTTTATTTTTATTTTTTTTATTTTTTTTTATTTTTATTAAAAGAAAAATCTAAAAGAAAATAGAAAATCTATAAAGAAAGGTAAAATCTAAAGAAAATAAAAACCTAAAAGGAAAATGAAAATCCTAAAAAATTGAAAATCCTATGATCCTATGTTAGTAAACCCTCCCCCACACTTATTTCATGCATTGTCCTCAATGCATTATGATATATGTATGCATGAAACAAAAATGAAGAGGGAAGGAAAAATTACCTTAAGGTGGTGGTTCCGGTGGTGGTCGGATTAGTCCACGGAACATGGCCCAATCATCTTTTCTTTGGGTTTTGAGGAACCCACCAACCATAGCAAAAATATGACCCACTAAAAAGATGCATGCGTGTGTTATTTTAATTATGTACATGCCCCCATCTAATTTTAAGATTTTCCAAATAATTTCAGACTCAAATTTATCAAATTCCTTGTCACAGAATGGAGTATGAACTGATAGAACTGTTGACTTGGACTCGGAAAGGAACACCGACTCAGGATTATGATTTAAATCAAGTGATGGTTCAGGAGTCGAAGTGAAGTCAGAAATTGTGTCCAAGTCAAGAAATGAAAACTCAAGTCCACAATCAGAGTCCAACAATGGGATGTGACCTTCTAAAAGTGATATCTCTTTACTTCCAATTTTAAGAAATTCAAGCTCATCACCGTACAATTCTTCAAAACTTAAGTCAACATCTTCCTTAAGAATTGTACAATCAGTTTCAGAAGTAAAGAGATTGAGAAAATCAAGGTCACATTTGAGTTCAATTCCACAAGATGGAGAACTTGCCAGAATGTCAATGGTATCTTCGGAAGTGTAAAATTGGGCAAGTTCAACATGATCCTCAAAGATGGATGATTCACTTTCATTGTGAATTGTGAAAGGATCCAAGGTTGACTCCGGGAAAAGATTGAAGTGAGGTAAAGATACCGGAGTCATTATGGAATCAGGAAGAAGGATTGAATCACAAAGTTGGGGTTCAAGATCACATTCTTCATGTAACTCAATTAAATGTAGAGAACTTGCCAATTTATCAATGGGATTTTCAGAAGTAAGGAACTGGCCAAGTTCTATGTGATCATCATAAAAGATTGGTGATTCAATTTTACAATGGATAGGAAATGGATCCAATTTTGACTTGGGAAATGAATTGAAATCAGGTAAGGATATGGAAGTCATGATTGAATCAGGAAGTAAGTTGGAATCATCAAGTGAAAGTTCAGAATCAAATTCATGTTCCAGTTCAATTTCAGAAAAAGGAAAACTTGCCAAATTGTCAATTGGATCCGAAGTATGGACAAGTTCATTTTTAGGAAATGAGAAACTTGCCAAAATGTCAACGGGATTTGAATTTTGGACAAGTTCAAGTTTAGGAAATGAAAAACTTGCCAATGTATCAATTGGATCTGAAGTTTGGACAAGTTCAGGTGAGTGTGCTGAAATTGAATCTGGACTTCCAAGACTACATGACTCTTTGGATTTAGAGTGGCTAGTGACATTAGAAAGAGGATGAGAATGAAGAGTTTGGATCATCAATTCTATGTCACGATTCCTAGCATTTTGAGCATTGGTCATGTCTTCAAGCATCTTTCCATAATCGATGATTTCATTGTTTTGATGGAAAGAGGAAGTGTTGTCTTGGAAGTGTGAGTCAAAAGTGTGTGATGATGGAAAAGTTGACTCACACAAGAAATCTTTACTCGGTTCACAAGCAAATGGTTGTTCATTATGAAAAGGTGGAACTGAGTAAGATTCTTGAGAATATGGTGGAATTGGAGAGACAAATGGTTTTTGAAGTTGTTGCTCAACTCTCAGTAAATTGGCTTCTATACTCCTTTGCAACTCAGATTTTTCTTCAAAGGGAGGTTCAGAAAAAGGAGTATAGGAAGTGGACTCAGGAAATGAATATGGTGGACAAGGTGAATATGGTGGACAAGGATTTTGATAATTTGACTCGGGGTACTGGAATCCCCAATTACTCGGTAAAGAGTTGAAATTATTTTGGACATTATAATTATTAGATGGGGGGTATGGGTCGTAGTGATTCGGATAAGGCCAACCCGGTGTCTGTGGTTGGTGCATATCATAAAATACCGGGTTGGAATTATCCGAATATGGAGTGTGTGTGACATATGGATGGAAAGAATTGTAATTATAAGCCATATCACACAATCACAAACAAACTAACAAACAAACAAACAAACAAAAGAAGAAAAGAAAAGTCTAACCTAAGTTAGGGTAGACTTAGACCTAGACGACTCCTAACAATAGATCGTCAACAGGAGGTTCAGTGTGGACTCTAACCACAAGCTAATCAGCCAGGGAAGGGTAAGGTTGGTGGGAGGTTTTCCGTCCGGAGACGTTCCTTAATTAAGTAACCAGCAACCTTCGGGCTTTCGGCCCTCAACCCCTTTCCTAGACACCGATTTTGCAAGAGTTAAATTCCAACACTTTTCCCCCTTAGGATAATCTCCTAATTGAGTCCGAGATGTCCCTAGGGCCAACGTCTACTTTTTATTAAATTAGAGGCTTGGGTTAGTAAGTGCTTGGGTTGTGGTTTTCGGGCTAAGGAAAGGGTAATGACCTCCCCCACCTTATCTTATTTACGGGTATGCCCTTAAATTTGAATTGTGCAAGTGTACAAGAAATATAGCTAGGATACACTCAAAGCAAGAAAATCAAGCAAGAGTTTGTCCTAGTCTAAATGCAATGCAAACACGTACCTTGCCTCCACGCACTCTTCAACAGTAAAAGTAAAGAATTGAAGAGACACGTGCCTAAAATGCAAGTGTCTAAACAATTTTTAGCAATTATCAACCAATTTTTACTGTTGAATTAATTAACAGGAATACAGTGAAGTATACAGGAAATCAAGTATAGAAACAGCAGTATTTTTCAGAACCAGAGGCCCTGCAGAAATTTGGTGAGAAATTCTCTCAAAAGTGCCGCGTTTCCACTGGATATGCCGCGGGTCCGCGGCACTTCAGTGGAAGCCTGGTCTCTGTTTTCTTGAGCAGAGAGCCAGGTTCACTTAGATGTTACTGCAGTAAAGAATTTCCTGTTTTCTTCTCCTGTAACCTGCAACAGAGAAGAATAATAGTTTAGTACTTCACTTTAAACCAAAATATACGTCGCTCTCCCCGGCAACGGCGCCAATTTGATTAGACGGAAAAGGTGTACTTATTATGTGTATAGAATGTATTTGATGTACCCTTTCTTGTCTCCGCTATAGTCTAGGGCTATACCGAGTCGGATCTCAGGGAGAGCTCGCGATAGAAGCTTTAAACGTTAGGTTGTGAAGTGATCAAACTAGTAGTCTTCTCTTGATTATAAACTTAGTGAAGCAAATACAAAAGAAACCAAAAGAGGATGGATATGTTCATGGTGGAAGTGGAAAAGAAATCAAGAAGTGATGTGGATATTGTATTCACAAGAAAAGGAAAGAAAACTTAAAGAAAGAGATCCAAGACTAGATTACCTTGCTAGCTTGCCAAAGCTTACCAATCTCCTTGATAATGAAAGCTTTGCCTAATGTTGTCACTCCATAGGCTTAGAATTCCTCTCACGTGTTGACCTAATTACTTTCTCATTTGCAAGATGGTGGTTTAACCATCGGAGAAGAGAAGATCATACACTTGCAAGATTAACAAAAGCAATCACCCATGAGTAGTGAAGTGGCTAAGCTAGTGGTAAACTAGTACATGGAATGAAAATTAGCTACAAGAAGCCATTAGAAAAATACAAGACATGAAAGTAAATTGCAAGAAGTAAACAAAGCAATAAGGAAAGCAATTAAAGAATGCAAGAAACTAGAATCAAACTCAAGTAGAGGAATGGAGGATGGATCAATCCTTGCATAGCTTCAAGTTGTCACCCTTGATTACACAAGCTCTCTCCCTCACAATCACTCTCTTTGTAATGAAATCTAGGGATAGAGAAGAAGAGGGAACTAAAGAACAAAACCTAGAGAAAAATGAAAATTACAACACCTAAAACTAATCTCCTCTCTTCTCTGATCAGTCTCTGTACGCAGGTCTTCATGGGGTATTTATAGGAGAAATGGGAAGCTTCCAGAGAGATGTTTGTTGCCACAAAATCCGGATCTCAACGGCCACTGTACGGCCGCGCCCAAGTCGCGCCCCGCGGCAAGATCTGGGCCGTTGGTCCAGATCTTTCTGGTACAGGTTGTTGCAAGTTAGTTTGGCCACGTGGTATGGTTAGAATCTTGGTTTGTTGCGAGGATCTCTCTGGATCTGATTTGGATTTGGCTTTATCTTGAATCTTTAACTAATCACCTTAATTATTGCTTAATTAAGGTAATTAATTTGGCTAACTCTCCTTTAAGTGTGTACCTGCAAATATGTAGAGAAGAGGAGTAAAAATCACATATTTATTTGTAATATGCATGGGAGTTATGATGTAAAATATGCAATATTGTGTACTAATCAGGAATTCCTCGGATTGGTGACTGGCTGACTAGGCAGGGTACCCTTTTGTCTCTCATTCTGTGGGTTGGCTAATTGGCTCATTTGAACCTCTAACCTCTGAATGGTTTGCATGAGAGAGTCTTGGTTTTTCATATATCGTTCCATGTTTCTTTCAAAGTCAGTCATTCTCCTTTCTAATTGAGGATTCTGGAAGGAGGATTGTGGAGCTTGATTAGGAAAGTTCTGTTGATAATTCGAAAAGTTTGGTGGATGGTTGGGAGAATTATTATGGAAATTGGAGAAGTTGGGTTGATGATTGGAAGAATTATTACCATGATGGAAGTGGCTAGCATGATTGGATCGTGAATGGTCATTGTTGTTTTGACTCCATGAGAAATTAGGGTGATTTCTCCAGCCGGGATTGTACGTTTGGGCGTAAGGGTTATTGTTCGGCCTTGAAAAGGTTGCATTCATCGGTTCGTGGTAGGATTGCTGAGCCTGAAACACTGGGCACTCCTCAAACACATGATTCATGGCTTGACAGTAAGTGCAGCCCGGGGGTGGAAATTGGTTCGGGCTGACTTGATTGACTAGACTTGGTTCTTTCGTTTCTAGAGCTTCCAGTCTTCTAGCCAGGTTTGCTAACTTAGTCTCATTAGCGATGGACGATTCTATAGAATGGAGACCTCCTTTTGAAGAGATGGAGTTACGATTCTTAGAGGTCTCACTAGCAGATTCCCATTGGATGGTCTTCTCAGCTAAAGTTTCATACAAATATCATCCTTCATCTTCATCTTTCTGCAAGAACCCCCTTGGCACATACTTTCTAAGAGGGTTTTGGTGGAATAGTCTAAACCGTCATAGAGAATTTGACATTGTCGCCATTTCTCTATTCCATGGTGTGGACATTGGACAAGGAGGTCCTTAAAGTGTTCAAAGTACCTCCAGAACGGTTCACTAGGTTCTTGCTTAAATTGCATGATCGTCTTCCTAATGAGAGCGGTTTTATGGATAGGATAGAATTTCTTCAAGAAAATGTTGATGAAACCATCCCAAGACGTGATGGAACCGGCTGCTAAGCTGTAGAGCCACTTTTTTGCTAGGTCCTTAAGTGCGCAAGGGATAAATCTCAACCTAATAGCATCATCTACAAGGTGTGTGATTTTCATCATAAGACATACTTCCTCAAATTCTCTTATGAAGAAGTAGGCATCTTCGGACTCTAGACCATGAAATTTGGGGAGTGTGTTGATGAATTGAGGCTTGAGCTCGAAATTGTATTCACCAACCGATGGAAGTGAAACGCAAGATGGAAGTGAGGTCCTAATGGGATAGAACCTATCCTGCAGTGATGTTGATTGAGCCATTACCGGATCTGGTCTTGGTTCAAACTTGGGTGGTGATGTGTTTCTAGTCAACCTAGATGAATTAGGGTCTCTCGACCACACTTGCATGCACAATCACAATCACAACAAGTTCAAACAACAGTCAACAATAAAAATCAACCAAGCCTAGTCTAAGGTAACCTCGACCTAGACAACTCCTAACTGGTTGATTGTCCACAAAAGGTAGAGTGTAGACCTTGACCACAAGCTAATCAGCCAGGTCAGGGCAAGATTGGTGGGAGGTTTTCCGTCAAAAGACGTTCCTTAATTAAATAACCACCAATCTTTGGGCTTTCGGCCCTCAATCCCCTTCCTTGACACTGATTTGACAGAGGTCAATTTCCAACACCTTTCCTCTTTAGGATAATCTCCTAGTGAGTTCGAGATGTCCCTAAGGCCAACGTCTATCAAATTTTAATTAGGCTTAGGTTGTGCGTGCTTGGAGATGGTTTGTGGGCTAAGGAAGGGTAAGTCACCCCACCTTATCTTGATTTGAGTTTTGCCCTTAGAATTGATTCGTGCAAAGTGTGCAAGATATAGAAAGTAACATTCAAAAGCAAATATCACCAAGAATCCTATACTATATGCTATGCAAACATACCTTGTCTCCAGCTCTCTTCAACAGTAAAGTAAAAGAATTGAAAAGACTTGTGCCTAGAATGCAAATGTCTAATCAATTTTTAACTTTCAACGAATATTTTACTGTTGACTTAAAAACAGGGATGTTGGATAGAAACACTAGCACAAATATGACATATAAAAATTAAAGTTTTTGCGAGCAATATGTCCTGCAAAACAAAGTTTTTAGTAATCCAAAAAAATTTCAGATTTGCAAAGCAATTTCTTGAAATTCTATTTCCTACTTTCGAGAGTAGGGGCACAGAATTTGCAAGTCTTCTTGGCAAAGCTTGAATGCTAGTTCGTGATCTTCGAGTCCCTGAAACAATAAACAAAACTTGTTAAAACAACTACACCGTTCCCTCCCCGGCAACGGCGCCAAAATTTAATTGCTAAAATAAATGAAACAACCAATGAGTTTAAGAATGTACCGTGTAGCTTGTGGCTAACGGGTCGTGTCCACAAGGAGGGATGCGATGGAAGCTTTTCGATGAGTCGTTTAAAAACAAGGAATTTGTGTTCGTTTTTTAGGAAAAAGAGAATGGAAGGAAAAGAGATGAAAAAGAGAAATTTCAACTTTCAGAAAAGGATTTGGAGAAAGTGATTTTTAAAAAGCTTAAGAGTTGTGTTGTTGTTTTATAATAAGAAATCAAATCTGGGCTTACTATCTTACTACTCAATTGTTCATTCTTCTCTTGAAATATTAAGTCTCTCAAGTTATCATTTGCAAAACTTAAAGTTGATTTTTTAGAAAGCTTTAAGTAAAGCACATAAGATGCAGAAGAGTTGAGTCCTTTTTCTTCAAGAAAGAGTTGGAATCAGATATTAAAACATAAAGCGTGAAGAAGCAAGAATGAATTAAAAACGATTCACAAGAAGTTCAAGAAAGAATGGTGAATTCAACTATCCATAACCATCCTCATGTGCCTTCAAGAACACTTTCAAAAAGAAAGGCTTTTAAGGGAGGCATGCATATGAGTCATCGGGACTTTTTCTTTTAAAAACAGAAGAGAAGAAAACAAGAGAGAGTCGATAGCTAGCCCAGAAACCTTTTAGTTATCCATGGAAAACAACAAAGCAAACATAAATATGCATAACATACCGAAATACGAGTGGAAGAAAAGGCGGCTTGCTTCTTGTATTGCTGTCACTTCAATCTTCGATTACAAGCTCTCAGTCCTCTCTCTCACAAGTTTTTAGACTGAACTATAAAGTAAACAATGAAATTACAACTTGTGTTCTAGCTAACAAAGAACCTAGATCCTAAGAAAATAAAAGCAAAATTTTATCCTAGTCTTCGCTGCCTTTTTCCTTGCTGAAACCCCTTTTTATAGCCAAAACCTGAAAAGATAGGATCCCGGGAACGTTGGGGGAAGCAAACGCTCCCCCAACTGAAATGGTTAGGCCGCAAAAACGTGGCTTGGGCCGCATTTCTGCGGCCCTGGTGTGGCCAGGTGGCCACACCAAGAGGGGGGAGCTTTCTGGTATGAAGGGCATCTCGCATATCCTGCTGGTTTTCTTGTTGCTGCTTCAACCGTTGACTGAACAGCTTTTGATTTTCTGGCTTCAATTGCTCGATTCAAGGAGGATTTTTCTCAATCCCTTGATATGCCAAGATATAGCCCAGATTTCTTTACTTCGAATTTATTCTGAATTAATTCAGAATAAAGTGGGCTTTTGGGCTTGTTTCTCTTTTATTTCTTTGAGCATTTGGGCCTACATTTAGCAAAGAAAAAAGACACTTATTAATATCATTTATTAGCAAACAAGTGTGGTAAAGTGACAACATAAATGCAATGTATGTGACAAATCAATCCACTCCATTCATTTTTTTATTTACATATCTTAAAATGATTGTGTATAAAATATCATGTACTTTTAATAGTTTTTGCTCATACATTAAATGGTTACAAAATGAACGATTTTTCAACAAAAGAACAAATGACACCGTTCGATCGATGGGTAAGAAAGCATCAAACAACATGATTTTCTATATATAAGCATTTTAAGACATAAAAAATTATGATAAATGGAGTGGATTATTCATAGAAATAGTTTTGGTGGGTTTTAAGCTGCCTTTTTTGATTGTAATCTTAGAAGACCTACTAGAAACACTTGACACACACACACACACACACACAAAGAGGAGAGATAAACTTGTGTAGTTTCAGAAGGATTCGAGCCTGAATCCTTCCTACTGAAATACCAACATATGACATTTAAATACAAGATCCACTCTATTCAAGTTGATCAATATTATTTAAAGTAACTAAAAATCAAAATACAAGTATTCTGAATACTTTTTGCCCAACCATCAAGTGACGCAAAATGGATGGCCGAAAGCAGTGAGCTAGTTAGATCTATATCTTTAGAAATACAAATTATCGATTCAGACATTTAATCATGATATAAACATTAAAAAACTCCTACAAGCCAATTTTAATTAGGTTTCAAACTTTCTATACTATTAAACTAACTAACTCACCATTTAGACCATCTGTTTTTTTTCCTACTTGATGTATGAGCAAAAAGTATTTAAAGTACTTGATTTCACTTTTTAGATTCTTAAATAATATAAATAAATTTCAACAAAATGAATCTTATATTCGAATGATGCATAGTTGTATTTGAGTGGGAAGGATTCGAGCTCGAATCCTTCTGAACTCCACACACACACACACACATATAGAGAGAGACAAAGAGTAATGATCAGGTGAGAAAGCTAGCTTATGTGAGAAGATGAGAAAGGAGCATTAGAACAGTCAGATTGATTTCTGGGTGGTTGAGATTAGATTTAGATGAAATAAAATTAAAACTCAAAAACTAAATTAATCAATGCAAAACTAACTTAAATAACCCAAAAACTAATCTTAACCACCCAAAAGATAATCCTACGGCTTCTATGCTCCTTTCTCATCTTCTCACCTAAGTTAGCTTTCTCATCAGATCGCCACAATATGTGTGTGTGTGTGTGTGTATATGTGTGGCGCGCGCGTGTGTGTATAATTTTATTTAACTGTTTATCATGACATCAATTAATATCGATAATAACAACAGGAACATAGTATTTAAAACTAAACAAATAGCAGAATAATTCCATACAGCCTATGTATATCTAACTACTCATGGAATATCATCACAATTCTTTGTAATTAGGGGTACAAAAGGATGCGGATAATCTACAAATATTCGCATTCGCATCCGTAAGAAGCATGGATTCAAATATATAAATTTTAGATCCAAGAGGATATGGATTCGGATGCAATCTTTAAAAATGATGCAGGTATGGTACGGACACTAATATCATTTTAAAATGCCGATACATATATGGATATGAAAATTTTTGCTACAGCCACCTATTTTTCTTCATAATTAGGAAGAAACTCACCCCCTATTTTTATTCTCTACAGCCTCATTCACGTTAGTATAAATTGATTCTTCCTAATCACTGTTGGCGCAGAGACTCTTCACTCTAGTTTTGATGATGATTAACTCATATAGTTATAATTTACTAATAATCTTGTGATATTTAGTTTCAGATATTTGATCAAGATATTAGTAGGTGACTATCTTCAACAAAGGTATTTCGGAGCTTTCACATGGTGATTCAAGAGCTTGAGCGTCAAGTTCACATATAGCACTCAGTTGGAGTCAAGCTTGATGGATCACATTTGGATCGAGTTAACTTGGAGACGGCGTTCTACAAGACATCGGTTTGTTTAGTTTTATGGTTTAGATCTATTATAAAGATTAAATAGTGTGATATGCTCAAGTTCACAATACACACATGTTTTCAGTTTAAAGTTTCATGTTTTGATTTTCAGTTCAACCGGTCTTGATTTTCATGAATAAATAGAATCAAAATAAGTTTACATGATTTAATGTATATTAATTTGATTTATATACATCTATGCTTTATATACATAGAAAAACTTATTTTGATAAGCCTATTCATGTGTTTGGAGTTTTGTATTTAAACAAAACTTATTTTTGGATTTAATATCAAAAGCATAGATATAATACCTTTCATGTATATTGGATTCTATCCATATACAACATGCTTAAAAGTTGTTTAAATATCATGTTTTTGTATTTACATGTGTTTGAAAAAAATCAGATTTCCATTTCAAAAATCTAAGTTTCGAAAAATACGGATTTTGGTTTTAGACAAATTTTCTATCACACAAAAATGGTTCAAATAGTTTAATATATGTTGGCCCAAAGGCCATAGCCCGACATTTTGATGATAACAAACCATATTTAGTTATGTTTTTAACAATTTTGTTATATAAGTTTCAGGTAAATATAATAGTTAATTTGACGGCTCCAACTCAAGACTCACGTTTTTTGGACGCCGCAAAGGATTTGGATCCCGAGCCTAGTACAGTAGAAGCGCTCCAGGATCAAACAAGAAGAAGACTTCAAGATTTGTATTTTTCTTTTTTAGTTAGTATTTTTAGATGATTTTTAAAACCTAGATGATAGAGGTAGAATACTTGGGATTGTCACACACACACATCTAGTATTGCTTCATGGCTTCAAAACAATTTTTATAACAAAATTTCTAACCAAGTTTTGAAAAAAACCATGTTTGGAAAAATCAGTTTTAGAAAAACCAATTTTCCATTTTACCAAAAAGGATTTTCATCAAATAAAGTTCAAACATTTTTGGGTGTTGATCTATGATCACACTCTGAGTTTTATAAGTCCTAGAACCCTATTTTATAAATCCTTAACCAAAGATCTTTTAACCAAAATTTTCCTTTTTCTTTAGCAGACTCTGGAAAAACAGATCTGGTAGAGTCCGGTCGACCGACCCAATCGACCGACATGCACCACTGTGCATGTGTGCACATCGGTCGACTGACCCGGTCGACGGGCGTAACTTTTTGCTCTCTGTTTTTCCTCAGTCGACCGAGTCAGTCAACCGACAGAGAGACTTGCTCTCTAGTTTTGGTCTCGGTCGGCCGACCCAGTCGACCGACCTCCCAACGGTCGGAAATCCGACCGTTGGCGGTCAATCGGCCCGGTCGATCGTTAGCTGTCAGAAGTTCTGACAGACTCCAATAGCTCTATTTTTCTGGATAGCTTTTTGTTGGGATTCACCCCAATGACTCTTTTGAGCTGTGTAAGTCATTTTTCATCCCCTATAAATAGTGGGACACTTCTACAAACTTAAAGATAAGATTTACAAGTAAAATCCAAGTTTTCAAAAGCTTAGCATTTTAGCAAAAGATTTTCAATCAAGCCAAAATTTCCAACACCTTCTTGAAGCAATCCTCTACTTCTCTCAAATCTTTTGCACTACACAATCCCATTGTATTATCTCTTTCATCTTGGTTGTAGGATTGTGCAAGTCAGCCTCTTTTGATCAAGTGTGATCAACCTTTCTTATTGTGAGAAGTTGTAGAGGCATCGGCCTCAAGCTAGCGGGTGTGCTTCAAAGTGTTGTTGCGACACCAAGAGATAGGACAAGTGTGTCCTTGTATTGAGGATCCAGTGGGATCACCAATAGTGGAAATCCTTCATCGTGTTGAAGGCGGGGACGTAAAGCGTGGCTCGAACCTCAGAAAAATCCTTGTATTTGCGATTGTCCAAAATTTCTCTAAACTCTATCTCTCTCTTACTTGCTCTATTAATTGTTCATTTACTTGCAAGTTCTTTTAATTGCACTTATTGTTTAAATAGTTTTTTAAATTCCGCATTAGTGTCATTTTATAGCCATCACCTATTCACCCCCCTCTAGGTGATTTCAATTGGTATCAGAGCCTAACCCTTACATTTGGTTTAACCACCTTAGGGAGATCCATATTATTTGTCTATATCTATTTGTTGCATTCTATTTGTGTGTATTTCATATTTGTATTCATGGCATCTATTGATCTTTCTAGCATCAAGTCCCCACCCAAGTTTGATGGTTTGAACTTCCCCATTTGGAAGGTCAAAATGAACCTCTTTCTTAAATCCCTAGGAGTTAGAGTAGCTAGGGCAATTATCAAGGAATTTATAGAATCTCTTACCGATGAGAGATCATGGTCCGAGGATACCACCAAGGACTATGAGGCTAATGCTAGGGCTCAATATGCTTTAACCTAAGCCTTAAATGAAGATGACCTATCTCGCATCATAAACTGTAAATCTGCATTTGAAGTTTGAAATGTTTTGATTGTGATCATGAGGGAACGTCCTAAGTGATTGAGATTTTAGAGATTGAAATAGAGTTCAAAATTCTTAGTCTCAATGCGAATCCGCTGTAGCAAGGGCTCAAGCGGGTCGTGATCCTCAGGGAAGGATGCGATGAAAGCTTTTCGACTCGATTCCTCTGTATGCTTCAAGTAAGAAGAGAGAGATTAGATTGGTGATGAAAATATGAGATTAAAGACGTGGTTTTGCTGATCTTCTACCACAACCCTATTGCAAGTAAGGAGCTTGATCTTCATCTTAAGATTGATATGATTCACCCTAGGTCATACAAATAATTCAAGCAAGAAAAATCAATACTAGATTCTTGCTAAGTTACATAATCTAAAAACTAAACTATGGTTCATCCTAACATCTAGGTGCAGCCTAATAAAAGACGAATCTCAAACTTATGCTGTCCTAGTTCTTAAGTTGAAGTCATGAAAAGTCTTTTTAATATGCAACCTAGATTAGGATTTCTAGGTATTTGTTTAATCTTCTAGAAAAATGTTTTTAAACCTAGGGTTTCGATTGATGTTCCTTAATCAGATCTAGGCTTAACTGCTCTAGGGTTGCTTCAAGAGTCTCAGCAAACCACTAGAGAGATTTAGTTCTTCATTATTTTTTCTCTTTTCAAATTATTTATTTTTTTTTATTATTTTTTTTATATGAGAACGATTGCAAGGAAAAGAAAACGAAAACAAGAAGAGATCACAGATTAAAACAAAGAGAGATCACAAAAGAAATAAAGTAAAGTTGCAGAAATTAAAAGAGAACAAAAGAGTGACCTTTATTTCGTTGAATCTCCGGTTACACAATCGTCTCTTCTTCTCCAAAATAGCATGAAATAAAATTACAACTTGAATAAAAGTGGCTAAAGAAAACCCTAATCGTCTCTGCATGCCCTTTCTGCTGCGCCTGCACGGATATTTATAGTGCAGAAGAAGATAGAGTCCCGAATGAAGTTGTAGACGAAGT
>JAVJIF010008468.1:0-145461 GCA_038442645.1 Agave tequilana | reverse complement strand
AGGTTGGTGAGTCTCGGTCATCCAGAGATTTTATCAGTGACTTTAAGGTTCATCTCCCTTAATGTTCTTTAGCTTTATCAGCTATTTTAGGGATTAAGTTCCCTGATCTCTGCATTTGGCTTGGTCTTTGGAGAAGAATTTCAACACTTTTTTTTAAGCTTCATGGCGAAGCTAGTATTCTGCCTAATCAGGCGAAGAACTTTTCTAGGCGAAACTGTCGCCTTGGCCTTTCAGATAGGCGAGGGTGAGGCCTTACCTTTTCCAGACTAGTCTAGCTTTGCCATACAGCGGGGCTAAGACATGGCCTTTTTAAGGTTGAGCCAGTCTTGCCATATAGGTGGGGCCAAGACTTTGCCCTTCCTGGGCCAGTCTAGCTTTGTCATATAGGCGAGACTAGGACTTGACCTTTTTAAGGCTTGTCCGGCCTAGCTGTCTAGGCGGAGCTGAGACTTAGCTTGTGCTAGGCCGGTCTAGTGTTGCCGCGCAAGCGAGGCTATCCTCTACTCATCTGAAGTTTATCCTCAGGGCATAACAGGGCTGGATCTGGATTAACTTCGCTTAGAAAACAAAATTTTGATTTAGCATCTTCCTCTTCACTTAATGCTAACCTATTTTCTGTTTGCATTGCAGTATACTGGGCTCCCAATTCTTTCGTCTTGACAAAGGAGAATAAAAGCATGCCCCTTGACTTTCAAGTTGAAGCTTCGGTCAGGAGGAACATACTGGAACATCTGGTGCGCGTTCCGAAAAGAGGCCGGCGTCGCTTATCCGAGATGATCTACTTCGGGAAGAAGCTGGTGGTACTTATCCGAGATGGTCCACTTCGGGAAGAGGCTCGTAGTCGCTTACCCGAGATGATCCACTTCGGGAAGGCGGGTGTCACCAGTAAGGTCTCGGATCCTTTCTTTGCCAATTTTGATTAAGAAAGATCTAGAAATCTGGTGGCAAAATCTGCCATTAAGCGAAGGATTACGACCCTATGAAGGAGGAAAACCTTTCATGTTCAGTTGGTCTGGTGGCCTTGGGATGACTTATCATCCTGAAAATAGACAGGACAACTTGTACGCCTTTGGAGCAAAGACTTTATTGTATGAAATACAATATATTGATGTATTATCAATGTATTTTCCCTTTTTAATCAATAAAATTTTTACTTTTTGCTCATTTACTTTGCTCCCTGTCTTTTTTCTTGAATTCTGGAAGAATCCGGATGGGCTGGCTTAGGTTGGGCCTGAAGAAAAGGAAAGCTCTTAGCGGAACTAAGCTTCTAGCGAAGCTGAAGATAGATTTCTAGCTAAGTCACAAACGAGCTTTCAGCGGAGCTAGCACAATATTTTCGCGAAGCTAAAGGTGAGCTCTTAGTGGAGCTAAAGCTCAGCTTTCAGCAAAGTAACCAAGCGTTGCGCGAAGTCAACACTGAACTCGCAGCGGAGCTAGCCCTCGGCGGAGCTAAAGTAGGGCTTCTCGGAGAAGGCGCTTTAGGTGCTGTTTCAAATTAATTTGAAACGATCGCCTGCACTCATTTTGAGGAGGCGAAGTTTAGACAATTTTATGTTTATAAAAGCCCGATGGGCTGAAAGAGAAGATTACCTTCTCTTAAAATCAAATTTTCAGAGAGCGAAACTCTCTCTCTCTCTTCTTCTTCATATTCGGATTTTCAGAACTTAACAGTTTTTCATGGCCCCTAAACGACATGCAGCGACCTCTGCTACGGAGGCGCCGTCCCCTCCTCCGATCATCGAGCGCCCCATAGCGGGTAGGGAGTTTTCTCTTTTTCAGATATTCTCATCTCTTTTCAAAGCCGATTCCTGGCTATTTCATGATGAATCCGGAGTGATTCACCATGATCCAGTGATCTTAGGGAGTCGCTCTCCCTTAATTTAAATCCACCAAATTTTTAGGGGATTTAATTCCCCTTTAATTTTGTGAATTGAAATTAGAAACTGAATGGTTTCTTCTTCAGGCTTTTATACGAAGCTAGCCCTTAGGGCTTCCTTCGAACTCTATCAAGTAATGGAGCACGAATCTAAGCTTCCGAAGCAGAGCTGAGTTAAAGGACTTAGGTCCTTTTGGTCGTTTTTAGGCACAAGTGCCTTTTTCGCGAAACTAGCCCTTGGCGCTTTTTGCATTCTGTCAAGTGACAGAATGCGAAGCAAGCTTCTAGAGAGAAGCTAATCACTTAGTAATTTTTCTGCACTCTAACCTCGTGCAGAGTGCGAAACTAAGCTTCCGGGCGAAGCTAATGCTAGAGCAAAGCTATGCCTTAGCAATTTTTGCTTTAGCTTCTCTCTTCTTCTTCTTTTTTTGACTCGTAGACTAATGTAGTTTCTTCTCTTTGCTTTGCAGTGTACTATACCCCTGGGCCTTTGAACAGTCTTTTTGGGTCAGCTAGGGGCTTGGATGGTAATGTCAGCCTACAATTCCAAGGGCAAGCCTCATTGTTCAGTGAGCGGAGCACTCCTGGCCGTGATACTCTGATCCATACCGGGGATCAGTGAACGATGAGGAGTATTCTGACCACTGCTCCTCTAGAAGACTGCGACTGAAAGATCTATCGAAAACCTGGCTTCATGTTTGGTGACGCAGCGCCTGACGTGGATCATCAGCTGCTAACCAGAGAAGGGCAGTGGATTTTAATCTGAATGGCGAGAAGTGCTACCTCCCATCTAGCAAGCGCCATTTCCCACAGTCCTTCTTCCAATGCGCGACGGAGCCTCGAAAAATGAAGTGGTAAGTGAGCCGGACCATTGACTCAGTTCATGTGGATATTTTGATAGTCGCGTCTCCCGGTTATACAAGAGCAGGTCCCCCTCGCTGCATATTAGGTCTTCACCCTAGAAATGTTCTCCTAGATATCCCGGTAGGGGAAAATCTGGTTATAGCTTAAACTTTTGAAAATCAATTCTTCAGAATCTATGGTAACTATCCGGCGACCGATTTTAGGACTCCAGGTTAGATTCATCCTCCCAAGGCCTGGTGGAGGGACTTGACCCTATACGTTTTGGCCCATTTTGAAGAGGATTTAAGGAGGCTGGGACTTTATGAGGCTGGCATAGCAACCTGCATGGCATTCAAATGAGCGTAGCGAACTTCTACGTCATCTTTGAATTATACTGCCCTACTACAGGGACTTTTTTTACTCTTGTAGGCGAACTGGGCATGGCCTTGCATGAGATATGGGAAGTCTCTACTTTGCCACTTGGATCTCTCCCTTTCGAAGAATACTTCCCATGCGAGGCAAAATTGGCACTTCTGGAGAAGCAGGAGCCCACCCTGTTGAGACTTACCCAGAATTGATGTGCCATTTTTACTTCTGCTCGAGTATGCATGGGAACCATAAGGGAGCCTCAAGCAGTTCAAAGAGTTGGGGAAATTTATCTATTCACTAACTTAGAGATGCCCCTGAAAGTGCACATTATAGGTTGCGGACGAAGAGATCTTCTGCAAGATAAGGGAGCATGCCCAAGGAGATGTTGTTATGGAGGAGGAGGACGGCATCTATGAGAAGGGCGATACTCTCAGGAGCTTCCATTATCAAGCCCGCCAACCAATGTCTCGGAAAGCCATGTTGGCCGACTTTCTATCAGTCTGGCTGAAGAGGTGCGTGGTGCCATCTCCTTCTAGCGACATCGTCCTCCCCACTGTCTTACTGCCGGCTATTCGTTTGGTATACGGTCGCTCTCTTGGACTCTTTCCAGCAATGGTGTGCTGTATTCGGCGAGGTCTTCGTGCATTGACGGAGGCTTTCTGCAGGCCATCAACGACGAAAAAGGGGAAGGGCACTATCTTGCCCCGTGAAGGACCAAACCCCAGGATCAGGCTTGCCATATACCTACTTGATGGCATGGTTCGCTCTCACTACCCAGCTATTATTCACGCTGGTGGAGAGCCTCCAGAGGGTATCCGAATGACGCTTCACCGGTTTAAGGGATCTTCATGGTCACGGACTTTTATGGCCGCGGTCCGCAAGCTGCTGTGTTGGCACGACGTCTATAGTCTCTTCTGGTGCTTTCCCTACATCCACGATGCGGACTATGGCGAGGAATTTAAGGATGTCGGGGACGGCAAGACGTCATTGAGCCGGGGGGTCTTTGAATGGCTAGTTAGCATCCGGCCTTCTCTTTTGGTGTATAGGAGCGACGATACCTGCTACCTGGAGCCGTACGTCCCCAGCCGGTTTGCTCGGCAGTTCGGATACGACTAACTCTACGTTGGTAATCCGAACACTAACCTGGCCTTCTTGGGGAGCCTCATTGATGGTGCTCGTGCTTGGCGGTACTTCATTACTGGCTGTACCAAGGCACGGTTATGTATGCCATTGAGAACTCCCAACCTATTGATGACTTTGGGGTTCTGCAAATGGTATAGAACTTCAAGCTCTACGCCAACCGGATTTTCTATCAACTCCTTTGGCTTGAAATGGATCGCTCAGCGGCTGAAACGGAAGGTCACCGAAAAGGGTGAGGGCAAAAGTGTTCGGGTGCCAGGTCTCCTGGAGTTTATTGCCACTACTGATAGTGAAGTTTCGGATGCTGAAAGCCTACGCTTTGAGGATGTTGCCGGTGCTAAGGCTCCAAGAGATGTTCCTGGCAGGGTAGGGACGGCTCCTATGGAAGACGTTGAAGGGAAGAGGTGGAAGAAGAAGATCCTGACATCCACTTCAAGCGAAAGCGGCAAGGTGGATCTCGTAGGAAGAGGGTGGTGAAGAAACCCTGTCGCTACACCCCTACTATTGTTGTAGAGAGTGAATCAGCTGCAATCCCTCCTCCGCCCCGTTAGTATTAAACTATCGGCGCAGAAACAAACAATTGATAAAGCTATTCCCGGCTGGGTAAGACCAACATAAATACATACATATACATATGTATACATACATATATTTTCATTTTCTCTTCTCTTATGCGGCTAACTTATTTGTCTTGTGATTCAGGAGCCGAAGCCGTAGGAGAACATGGGGGTTATTATGATCCCTTGTTCACCTACCGGATGGGCGATGAGGCCAGCTATTTCGTCGTCTCTGAGGATTCCGGGCATGATGCGGCCGGTGTTGGCCCTTCTGACATTGGTATTTTGAAAGAAAGTCCAATGGCTTCAAGCTCCATAGGATGGACTACAGATCTCTCGGCGAGCGAGGGTGAGCCGGACATTCCGGTTATGGAAGCCGTCGGGACGGATGGGGTTCTTCCTAAAATCGCTTCTGGAGTTTCTCCTACTACTGCCAAGGAGCCCTCCGGGATTAGCGTTGCCGCTGTTGCTGAGGTGGTTAGGGTGACATCACTTCTTGGTAATACTTTGATCATTTGTAAGCAACCCTTCTTTGATATTATTATACCTTGCTACAATGAAGTACTTTTTGCAGGTGTTCCGCCTCCGGATACATTGACAACGAGGGCGCCAGCGAGTCTTCCTAAGGGATTCAGGGAAGAGATAAGTACTTCAACTGCTGTGGCTGCTGCAGAGTTGGACGTCTTGTATCACAATTTTCCCTCTTACCAGCCTGAGCTTGCTATTGATTCTAGGATGGCCGAGGAGACGGTGGCTGTGGGACCAATCGCATTTCCTGCTGAGCTAGTGGATGATACGGTGGTGGTTTCTCTAACGCCACCAGTTTTGGCAACCACTGGGCTGAGGATAATCACCAGCCCTACATCTCCAACGCTGGTCGTTGAGCCAGTTCTTCCTAAAATAGTTGCTAGCCCTACTTCTATCGTTCTGGTGTATTAGTTCAATGAAGACTCCTTCCCGATCACCGGCGATCCCTCATCCTTCTCCCCCCAATGCTTCTGCCACTTCATCCACTATTATGATAGTGAAACCAGCAGAAGCTATGTCTTCTGGATCTACTTGTTCACCGGGAGTAGTTGAAGCCGAGAAAGAATTTGTGGCCGAGATGGTTGATAGCTTTTACAATAGCCTAAAGCGATCTGTCACTCTGGTCTTGAAGGTCTCAACCACCTCATTTTCTACTTTAAAGGTGGTTCTCTCTTGAAATATCAAAAGCATTTGAGACTTTGGAGGGGATGATCAGGCTGCCGCATTAGAGCTTCTGGTGGAGAAGCTTGAGAAGGACGTGGGCGAATGGCGCCACCTCAGCAGTTCAGAATTAGATTCCTCCATCAATGAAGAGCTTGAACGCCTCGTTGCTCAAATGCATGAGGCTCACCTTGCAGCACAGGAAGCAGCCAAGGCAATATCTTTAGACTTAAAATCCTTGGAAATAAGGAAAGTAGAAATTGGAGATGCCATTGATGCTTCGAATAGCGCTCTTTTCGATGCTGAGGATAAAATTTAGAAGGCCAAGAAAATGATTAAGAGAGCTAATCTTCTTCTGTCTAAGGCTGAACCGGTGCGTCTTGAGGAGATCGCTCGGCTGGAGCAGCTCAAAGCTCAAAATGATGAAGTCCTGCAGTAGGAGATAGCTCAGAGGGCAACTTTGGCTGAAATTGAGGCTCGTTTGTTCTAGACAACGAATTTTAATGAGGCCGAGTTGAAATCACAGACATTCATCAGAGCTGCTGAGGAGAGGAAGAAGAAGCTGACCGCCCTCAAAGAACGAATCAAGTCTTACGAAGCACCCTCGTAGTTTGTGATCCATGTATCCCCCCCTCTTTTTCTTCTTTTTGAATCAATAAAATAAAACTATTTGACTCTTTTGTTGCATTTCCCTCTTGCCTTATCTTCTGAGTTTGCAATAGTTTTGAGTTATATTACAATTCTCAAAAAGAAGGGAGATAACGGTATAGTCTTTCAACTTATACCATAAGAATATTAAATAATTCTATTCAGAGGTCGACAACATGATAGAATTAGTTATTTGGTCAACTATCACCAATAATTTTGAAAAGTAGCTTGATTCAAATCTTGTTGGGATAAAAATGAAACAAAATGAACTTGATGATCTTACTGTTCAGAGGTGAATATTAACATAACAGATTAAAGACAATCGGATTTACGAATGGGTTATGATGGATTAGACACCACAACTACATGATAGTTCCTACTGGACTAGAGAAATGAAGTCTAGAATTTGCCAGTTGAAGTGACAAAGTAGGTATGATTGGTCAAAATTTTATCATTCAGAGGTGATGATCTGGATATGATGACAAAATGGAGGTGAACCCGACCTTAGGGACCCGTCTATTCAGAGGTGATAACTGAACATGATAGACAAAGACATACTAAATTTCGAATCCGCTGCCAGAGGCAGTCGTATTAACTTGGCAACTAGTCCATAAAGGACTGCTGAGATAGATTGAATATGGGCTTCTGTTGGTTCAGAGGTGGTTGACAGGACATAACCAACTAAGGGGTCTCAGGCTTGTAATCCGCTGTTCAGAGGTTTAATGTTAACATGATAACAAGAACTCCCGGCCTTGATAGAGAAAAGGAGAACAAAGTTATGGACTTATCTGTTCAGAGGTGGTTGACTGGACATGACAGTTAGAGTACCAAACAGGGAGAAATCTAGGCATTTATCAGTTCAGAGGTAATATGGACATAACCCATTGGAAGTTGCTAGACTCAAAGCCCTGCTGTTCAGCGGTGGCGAATTGGACATAACGACAAAGGAGTAGTCCCTACCGGACTAGAAGATGAGACTTGGATATCTATTAGTTCAGAGGAAATATGGACATAACTGATTGGGAAACCACCAAGCTCAGGATTCCTACCGTTCAGAGGTGACAAGCTGGACATAACGGTAAAAGAAATAATTTCACTGGGAGAAATAAGACTTGATTATAAACTCCGTGGGGAATTTGATATCTCCTTCGGATGTTATTTGGAAAAATTGTCAGAGGTATATTGTTAACATGATAACCAGCTGAGACTGAAAAGGACAATAATAGACCTCGAGGGAAGTCTACCAACAACTCGCTAGGGAGTTAGAAAAGGAATCCCATAAGAGATTATATGTCAGAGGTAATCATTAACGTGACAAAAAGAACTCCATGGGGATTCGGTAGGGAAAGGACTATTCCTTAAAAAAAGAAGTTATCAGAGGTAATCATTAACGTGACAACAAGAACTCAGTAGGGGATTTAGGAGGGGATTTGTAAGGCAGCCTGTCAGAGGTGTGATGTTAACTTGACAAGGGTTCGTTTACTGTTAGAGGTGTTTGAACATAACAACAATTTGCGTGGACCTGTCATTCTATTGAAGAGAATGACATGTAGGGTTTGATCTGCTGGGGATATTGATTTTATCTGCCGGGAACATGTTTGAGTCTCACTATCAGAGGTTTATTTTTAACATGATAAGTTTGGCTCGTGATTCATTTTGCAAGGAAATGAATATTATATTATGTGGTCCTACCATTCCATGGGCGGCAATTGGTAAGTGATTCTGGAGAGGAATAAAGTGGGATCAGGTCCCTCAGGATTTTTAGCAAATCCTCAGCTGCCAACGGGTTTGATATGCCTTTACCAACTACCGTTTAAGTTGGACTAGCCATGCTATTCCCCTCAGTATGATGAGTTGTCGAGACCTCATGTTGGGCTTAAGAGCCAACATTTTCCTCTTTCCTCAGCTGTTGAGGCATTGGATTGTAATGTGTCTCCTGGGTTTTTTACTCCGTAGATGAGCTGGGGATCCAGGAGTGTACATGAATTCCGCGAGAATTTTATCCAGAGATTATTCTTCCTTGTGGCGTCTCTGTCGACCCTTATTTTGTTTCTATGTTGGAGGGATTCTGCCAAAGGATGCGCAGAGAACCTTCTTCAATGAGTTTGGCTTAATAAGTCATCAGATAAACTCATTTTGATCTTCCATTCCTTTGGTCGTTGGATCGAGCTTCGATTGATCGAACAGGAGCAGGGAGGTATGCCACCAGTGCATATAGAAAACTAGAGAAGAGTGACAAGGCAAAAAAAAAAAAACGAAGTTCATGTCCTTGTTTCTCTTTCAATGTAATCGGTGTTTGATTGGCTCGACACTGGTTGACGGCGAAATGACCCGTCAGAGAAAGAAGGAAGTCGCTCCTTGCGCTCCTCCCAAACATCTTGGATTTGAAAGTTCTGATCAGAGGTGTATGTTGACACTTAAAAAAGACAAGATTCTTACTGGCCTGAACAATGTCTAAACTTGTTGACATTTACAAAAGACGAGTGACAGACAAGCTGACGACCAGTTTTCACCCATCTCCGAGGGACCAGGAAGCAACTTGGACTCCACTGATCCAGCAAGCAGACAATGAACCCGGATTGCCTCTAAACAGACCTCAGCAGGTCTAAGATGTTAGCACTTAGCATCACATGAGCCCAAAGAGATAGCCTCGCCTGAGAGGCTGAGATCATCCAAATTCGCCTCGAAGCCATTCACAGCTCCGCGAGGGAACTAACTTTAGCTTCACCGGAAGTGCTCAGTTAACTCCGCAGGAAGAGTTAACTTTGCTTGAAGCCACACGCAACCGCGCAGAAGGGTATATGGTAGCTTCGCCACAGACGATATCTAGCTCCGCCGAAGAGCTTTCTCCTGACTTCGCCAGATACTCCCTCCAGCTCCGCTGTGAGTTCAAAGCGGGCAGCGCCGCTACGGGTCTGCTATGGTCAACCTTTGACCAATCAAATCTTCAGATGAGATCGGATCTAATCGGGATCAAGACCAAATCCAATCAAGATCAAATCTGAGATCAAATTTGGCAGTTGATTGCCACAATCTCTTGACTCTTCTAAAACGGGTAAGAAGATCAGGGGAAATCCTCCAATAATATGGAAAGAATCTAAACAGATCAAGAGGATCAACCGACCTGCTATTTCTAGCTTCGCGGAAGCTGATCCTAGCCTCGCAGCAAGGCTACTTTCTAGATTTAAACAGATTTGATTCAATCTGTTTCCATATCTTTCAAAGGACGATTATACCCTTTGCTCTCCTTATAAATAGCCCACCAGGGGCACAAAGAGGAAGGCGCGCACACGAAGACTCCACAAGCAGAGACTTCTTCACAACGCACCGTGCGTTCTTGAATTCAGAGACTTTATAGAGAATTGCTTCTTTAATCAGGGTGCTGATACCCTAATACCTCCCTTCTTCTCAAGGAATCTCCGGAACCAAGCGAGAAGGAATTCCTAATTGAAGGCGGTTTTGAGAAGTAGCAAGAGGGTTTTACCAACCTTCTGTTCTTTGATTCCCCGAGCCAGGCGAGAAGGGAATCTCATCGCTCGCATCGTCAAAGGGACAAAGTGGTCGCGCGCTGACCAGACTCCTATCGGCACACTTCTCCAGAATCTCTGAGGAGATCTACTTGTAATCTTTTTAAGAATACTTATAATTTAGCTCCTCAAACTCTTTTTATTGTAAGTTTTCCCCTTTGCCAATTATATGGAAAACAAGATGGCGACTCCGCTGGGGACTGTATTCTCAACTGTCGAGAATCAAGTGTCGCAATGCGGCGAACAGACCTTTGGGTCTAACTAGGAATTCAGAAAAGCCAGTGCAGCCAGAGCCTCTCTGGCTAAATCTTCAAGAAAAGTCTCTGCGGAGACAGAAAAGGTTCTCTGCGGACCTACTGCGGTTCTCTGGCGCAATAAGGAAGCACGCCTGCAGTCCAAGTCCTTCACTTTCGAGAACCTGGTCGTTCAATTCGACCAAGGAAGATTTTGAAGAAGTCCTCTCTAGGGGTGGCCTAATACTTCAAGCACGGAAGCATAAGAAGGTCTCCATGACCAAGGTTTCAGAACAGAAACCAGAAGCAGAATTCTGCAACACCCTTCAGCCTCGCGTGTGGCTAGTCAGGTTCTCTGGAACCTATGTCTCCCTTGTCAAAGCAGATGTGGAGGCCAAAGCAAAAGGCTTTGAGTGAAGCCTCAGGCGTAGCTACGCCAGAACTGCGCCTCTCTCGCGAAGAAAAAGGCAAGATGCCTGTCTGCTTTAACAATGCTGCCAATTGCGAAGTTACGACGGCAATCATACCGTCGCCCAATTCAAGAGCAGCAACGCCTCGCGCCGGCCTCGTTCTCATGAGCGAAGCTACTGTACCATAGCGTACGCGCAGGGTTCGTGACCGCGAAGCTAAAGCCAAAGTACCATCTAAGGCTAATTGCCTTCGCAGCAGCATAGCGGGTAAAGCACCACAGCGTGCTCCGCTCTCCAGTTCGTCAAGCGCTAAGCTCGCGCTTTGTGGCGAGGCTGAAACTGAAGCACTATTCAGTGTTAATCCCTTCTGCGGGGATAAAAAGAGCAGGACATTATCCTATGTACGCTCCAAAAAGGCCTCTCCACGGGATTATTTAGGCTCCAATGGGCCTGACTTGCGAGGATTCTTGGCGAACAAGCAGAAGTCGGAATCTTTCCGAACTACTTCCTCCTCTTGTCAACAAGTGAGATGTCAGTTGGTGACAGTCCACTCGGTCCATTGTCGGTTACGACCAATCCTCACTACTTCTCCAGGCCGACGATCAGTTTTTGATCGACTATCGGTACAAGCCCCGAGGAAGCATCACAAAAGGAGCGTCTCACGAGATCCACCCTCTGCATCTGTCAACATGATCGGAAGAGGACGAGAGTTACGCAGGGGAAGACAAATATCTGACGCACCCCCTACAGCTCCCCAGATCCAGATTACAGCCCAGGCTTAGGCGAAGTCTTGGTGCACGAAGAAGGTGTTTTCCGAAACACCAGATCTAGGGTGGCGATACCCTATAATTATGAACAGCCTTCCTCCTCAACGGCCCTAGCCTCCCCGGAGCCCAGGAGATCATTCCAACCAGCGGATGAAGAAGATGAAGACAGTGGGTACGCCTCTTCAGCGACAGTTAGCCCAGTGCGAACAGACAGAGCATCAGTCAACATGACTGATAATGCTAACGACGACCTCCGTTGGCGTTTGGAAGCTCAGAAGCAAACTTCCAAGACCCAGCAAGAAGCTCTGGACAACATTCAACATATGCTTGCTCAACTCCTCAGCAATCGCAATGACAATGATGCCAGGGAGATATCATGATGAGGAGGAACATTTTAGCAATGATCAGCCAAAGACGGAGAAATCCAGGAGGGTTCTTCTTTAGACGCTGAAGTCCTTAACAGCCTCCAAGCTCAAATTGCATCCCTAGCTCAGAGGGATGAATTAAAGAAGTAGGGGCAGTCCGTCCTTACCCACTGGAGTGGGATTCAGTGCCATACCCACCGAAGTTCAAACCACCAGCGTTGCATACGTATGATGGTAAGAGCTCACCAAATCAGCACATCTACTACTTTCTCAGACTGGTAACGTTATAAGCAACGATGCCATCATGGCTAGGCTGTTCATTGGCACCTTAAAGGGGGTAGCATTTGACTGGTTCTGAAGTCTCCCTCTGGGCTCTATCAATTCCTGGATCGTCCTGGAAACCCAATTCCTCTCTCGTTTCTATGAGGACGATACCGAAGTGACCATGGACAAGCTCCTCTCCACCATACAGAAGAGGGCGAATCTGTCCGTGACTACATTGAACGGTTCAGAAACTTATCCTTGATGTGCCCAGCAGGGATGCCACTACCCATGCTCTTACAGACATGCAGGCATAACTTCTTGGACCAGGTAGAAGTTCGCATGGGGGCTGTCAAAGCCCACACTTGGAAAGAATTGGTCGAACAAGCTGAGATAGCTGAAAAGTCGGCTAAAAAGTTCGAACCGTCTACCCCAAAGGCAAATGGGGTACGAATAATAAAGACGTAGCGACATGGCGCAGTCTTCTCAAGCCAAAGGGAAGGAGACCATGTTCGTAGAATTGTCCGGGGACGTGCAGTCAAAGGCCAAGAAGAGCGGCTTCAATAATCAGGAGTCTAAGTTCCCTCCAAAACAGTACTCTTTCAGAGACGATCAGGTGGTCACGATATTCCATTTGCTCCACAAAAGGAATAAAATGAAGCTGCCAGATGCTCGGCGTCCCAATGAGATAGGACGCACCAATGACCCCAAATACTGTCTCTACTATAGGATGATTCACCATCCTACCGACAAGTGCTATGTCCTCAAGGACAGAATTCAAGTCTTGATCGATGCTGGAGTCCTGACACTGAAGGCAGAGCAGAAGAAAGTCACTGCCAATATGGTGACCCTCGAGTTCGGCAAAATCCCAAAGGTCACAGTTCCTGATGGGACCTATCCAGTCCCTGTGCCACGGCTGGAAGTCAAACATCCTGTGGCTAAAACTCAGGGTAATAAGGGTCTTGTTCTCTTAACATTGCAGACAGGGGAAGTCATGTGGATACACCCAGACCTCGCCTAAGACATGTAGTGGGATTCAAAGAGCCCCAAGTCAAAGGGTAAATCTTGCAATGTCATCTCCATCCTGCCAGATGACGGCAATCTTACGTTAGTTCCCTCAGTGATTCAGAAGGAGAAAGGCAAGATTGCACAACGCAAGCCGATGTACCTCAGCCGACGGGTACTCGATCCAAAAAATCGTACTTAAAACAGTATGAGAAAGCTACTGACGACACACAACAGCAAACGATGTCAGTACAAGTACCAGCATCCGCTCCAGTTCCAACCAAGGGAAAGGAGAAGCCTAAGGAAGTCTGGTTCGACCATGTCCTGAAGAAGCCTTCAGGCCCAGGCTTGACACGCCCTTTCATTTTGACGTATTGGCCCAATTGGCTAATATCCCAGCTCGTATTACAATACACGAGCTCCTTCATCGAGACAAGAGAGGCACTCAGAGATGCCCTGGCTAATTCAGAATCATTCCTGACATGCATGCCAGAGGTCCCTAACGATGACGCTCAGTCTTCTTGCCCAGAATGTCATCATGCACAATCAAAGGTGCCCGCTATTACCTTCACAGCGGAAGATATGCTTCTCAAAGATAACAAGCACGATCGACCTCTGTACTACACCGGATATATCGGTTCAACGTGCATTGAAAGGGTACAAGTCGACCCGGGGTCCGCACTCAGCATCATCCCAAAAGGCTACTTTACTTCCTCGGTATACCGTTGTATAGGTATCCGCAACCGCCACTACAATATACGGTTTCAATGCTGGGAGCAGTCACCCACTTGCGAAAATCCGACTCCGTTGTAGGATCGGGAGCCTGAAGTCAGAAGTGACATGCTATGTCATTGACGCTGACACGTCATATAACCTGCTGCTAGGACGACCATGAATCTATGCCAACTGGATCGTTCCCTCTACTCTGCACCAATGCTTCAAATATGTTGAAGATGACGCGACAGTATGAACTGTCTTTGCTGAGAAGCAACCATTTAAAGGGGTAGAAAATTACTTCACTGACGCTCTCCTATATCAAGAGGCCGGTAGAACACCTAAAGAACCATTGCCGGATGATGATGAAAGTGGCAATGAGGCAGATTCAGAATCTGAAGCAGGCATGCCAGTCATTTTGATTGGTGAACCAATTATAGCATGTCTCAATAATCCCCTATGTAATACTCCTTCAGAGGATGAAGGTGAATGGGTAATTAATAATAATTTTTTTTTGATTATCCTGCGAGTGTTGGGCTGTTTGAATCCATTACGGATAGCTCTCTGCACATGCCTTTACATAAGCCAAGTGCGTCCAGCACGCCCATGGAATCCGCAGAAGGAGCCGTTTTGGTGATCCCGCCATCCAAAGAAGGTCAGTTACCAATAATTTTCGGTAGAACCCAACCACGGGAACCCCTGGCCGCAGATTCAAGTTCAGACTCAGACACTCCACAATTCTTTCATTACGCGTGGCCAACACGCCATATTATGAAGAAAATGGGATATGACCTAAAGCACGACAAAGACCTGAATTTTGAAAAAGGAAGGCGGAGCTTGCTGCATAACTTTGTGCCTAAAGGGAAGCCTGCAAATTACTATGATAGTACACGCAGGGGGTTGGGATATGTTACAGCCACATCGTCAGCAACGGTTCAATTCAAAGACGATGAACCAATTCCATCGCATTCAGCCTCATCCTCCGAGTGGGACTCAGACGTCAGTGTGGGAATGATGTTCGAAAACCTCACCATTAATATGACTTCGAGCAGTCAAATGGAGCCAGCAGAGGCTACTGATGAGGAACCATGGGCTCAGCAATTAGATCTCCAATGGGAAAGCGATTCGAACTGCGCGAGCCACCTACTGAAGATAAGGTGATGCAGGTCAACTTGGGTAGTCAAGACCACCCTAAGCCCATCTTTATAAGTGAAAGCCTATCACTTATAGAAAGGGAAGAATTGATAATACTCGTAAAGAGTATATAGACGTCTTCGCATGGAGCTACGAAGACATGCGCGGACTTGATCCGCAAGTCGCCATGCATCGTCTGAATATCAAACCTGACGTCAAGCCAGTCAAGCAGCAACAATGTCGGTTTCGCCCGAACATTATGGAAGCTATTGAAGTCGAAGTTCACAAGCTCATTGCATGTGGCTTCATCCGGGAGGAACAACATCCAGATTGGGTAGCTAACATCGTCCCCGTCCTCAAGAAGAATGGAAAAATATGGATCTGCATCGACTACCGTGATCTCAATACGGCCTGTCCTAAAGACGAATTCCCGCTACCCATCACCGATGTCATAATCGACAACATATGTGGATTCGAAAGGATGTCTTTCATGGACGGCTTTTTAGGGTACAACAGATTAAGATGTATCCCGACGATGAAAAGCATACTTCATTCCGAACACCCTTGGGGGTATACTGCTACACCGTGATGCCCTTCGGACTGAAGAATGCAGGAGCAACCTATCAGCGGGCAATGAGTACAATCTTCCGCGATCATCTCTAAAAAACGGTAGAATGCTATGTCGACGACATTGCTGTCAAAAGCCGCAATAAAGATGACCATCTTCATGATTTGAGAACGATGTTCGACATAATGCGGGCTCATCAGCTGAAAATGAATCCGACAAAATCCTTCTTGGGAGTGTCAAGTGGCAAGTTCCTTGGGTTTATTGTTACATCAAAAGGGATTCATCTTGACCCAGACAAAGTCAAAGCCATGCGGAGCATGCATCCACCGAAGAATCTTAAAGAGCTCAGAGGCTTGCAAGGTAGACTGGCTTACATTAGAAGATTCATTGCAAATCTCTCAGGCCGCTGTCAACCGTTCGCCCGACTCATGAAAAAGGGTGCTTCCTTCGTGTGGGATCAAGCTTGTCAGGAAGCTTATGAAGACATCAAGAGATATCTCACAAAACCTCCAGTCTTAGTGGCCCCTAATCAGGGAAGCCATTCTTACTTTATGTGAAAGCGATGGACTATTCTCTCGATGCCCTCCTTGCTCAAAAGGACGACAATGGTTACGAGCAAGCCATTTATTATCTAAGCAGGACTCTGATAGGGGCGGAATCTCACTACAATCCTATCGAAAAAGAGTGTTTAGCTCGTCTTCGCTGTTCAGAAGACACGACATTATTTGGTCGGCCAAACCATACATGTCATCTCCAGAGTGAACCCTTTGCGTCTTCTCATGATGAAACCAGGATCATTGAACTCAAGATTGACTAAATGGGCACTTCTTTTGTCTTAATACGACATGATCTTTACCCCTCAGAAGGCGGTTAAAGGTCAGGCCCTTGCAGAGTTCTTGGCTGCTCATCCAGTTCTGGAATATTCAAAACTTCATGAGGATATCCTAGATGAGGTCTTCGACTCCAATACAATCTCAGAGGAGGAAGTGTGGCAGATGTTCTTCGATGGAGCATCGCGAATGGCCCTAAAGGCAAGATTATTGTCGGAGTGGGGGTTGTGTTTATCTTCCCACAGAATCATGTCCTTCCCAGAGCATTTTCTCTGACAAGATCGTGCTCCAACAATGTAGCGGAATATAATGCTCTGCTCATTGGCCTTCAACTCGCCCATTGAATGGGGGTACGCTACCTCGAAACCTATGGCGATTCAAAACTGATCATCAATCAGGTTAAGGGCGAATATGAAGTACGCCACGAAGACTTGGTGCCTTATTACCATACAGCCATCAAATTGGCTAATCTATTTGAAGGCTTCTACATCGGGCACGTGTCTCGATCTCAAAATACCAAGGCAGACGCTCTTGCTTCATTAACAACAACACTAGCCTTGCTAGCCGACACCGAGTATCACCTCACAGTGGCAACTCGATATCTTGTATGCTCTAAGCATATGTTAAGAACCCGAGAAGTCTATAATGTCTCTACGGACCTTGAGCCGAGAGATTGGCGATTTCCTCTCATCGACTATGCTTTGCACGGTCTGCTACCAGACGATTCTAAAGAAGCGGCATCTATCAGACGAAGGTCTCTCCGTTTCTACTACGATCCAACTCTGAAGACCCTTTACCGTCGTTCATATGACGGTGTCCTCCTCCATTGCCTTTCTCATTCAGAGGCACAAGAAGTGTTTAAAGAAGCACACGATGGCATTTGCGGAGCTCATCAGCCAGGTCCAAAGCTTAAAGACAGGTTGCATAGGCTTGGATATTATTGGCCAACTATGATAGCCGATGCCATCCAATATGCACGAAGGTGTAAAGCGTGTCAAATCCATGCGGACTTCATACACGAGCCTTCGGAGTTGCTCCACTCGACTGTTGCTTCATGGCCATTTGAAGTATAGGGAATAGATGTCGTAGGGCCAATTAGCCCCTCTTCAACAAAAGGTCACCGGTTTTATCCTGGCAATAACCGATTACTTTTCAAAGTGGGCAGAAGCTATGCCATTGGCTGAAGTCAAAACCTCTAATGTGGTTAATTTCATCAAACGCCATGTCATCCATCGATTTGGTGTCCCTAGGCGGATCATCCACGACAATGGTCCCCAATTCATAAGCCAGGTATTCTATCGATTCTGTGATAAATACCGAATTCAGAATGTGGCTTCAACTACCTATAATCCCGCCGCTAATGGCTTGGCGGAAGCATTCAACAAAACGATCATCAAGCTACTCAAGAAGTTCGTCTCCTCGAATAAGCGAGATTGGACGAAAAGCTTGGTGAATGTCTTTAGGCCTACCAGACCACGATTCGAACACCGACAGGCAATACGCCTTTTTCCTTGGTATATAGGTGCGAAGCAGTCATCCCATTGGAAATCCAGGTGCCGTCATTGCGAGTCGCTCTAATGACTAAGGTCACATCAGAGGACAATGATCGGTTGCGCTTCCAAGAGCTCGAAGCCCTAGATGAGAAGCGACTACAAGCTCAGCAACACATCGAGCTGTATCAAGCTCGAATCTCAAAAGCCTTCAATAAGAAGGTCAAACAGAGGGTCTTCCAGAAAGGAGATTTGGTTTTTGCCGTCAGACGACCGATGATTATGACGCATAAGACCAAGGCAAATTTCAGCCTAAATGGGAAGGACCATTTGTAATAGAAACAGTCTATTCAAACAGAGCATACCGTCTTATGACTTCAGACGGCGACTTACTCATGATGCCGATCAATGGCAAGTTCTTAAAAAGTATTATCCCTGATTAAGGATCCTTCTTATCATCAAGTTAACACCATACCTCTGATCAAGACCTTCATATCCAAGGTACATGCAAAGAGAGCCTTTCTCTTCCTCCAAGCGAGATCATATAACCATAAACCAGTGGGAACCTGATCATATACTGGTTCTCCCAAAGGAGAATCAAGCTTACGCATGCGCTAACCAGATGATCCAATATCCTTAACGATTAAGGATAGAGGAAAATGTTGGCCTTTAAGTCCAACATAAGTCCTCGACAACTCATCATGCTGAGGGGAATAGCATGGCTAGCCTAACTCAAACGGTAGTTGGTAAAGGCATATCAAACCCGTTGACAGCTGAGGATTTGCTAAAAATCCTAAGGGACCTATTCCCATTTGATTCCCTCTCCAAAATCACTTACCAATTCTCATCCACAGAATGGTAAGACCACATATGCATGTTGCTGTTCGTTAACATTAAACCTATGACAGTGTTTCCCTCATTTCTCCCCGTGAAAACGAGCCCTCCAAAATCACTTACCAATTCTCATCCATAGAATGGTAAGACCACATATACATTTCGCTGTTCCGTTAACATTAAACCTATGACAGTGTTTCCCTCGTTTCTCCCTGTGAAAACGAGCCCTCCAAAATCACTTACCAATTCTCATCCATAAAATGGTAAGACCACATATACATTTCGCTATTACGTTAACATTAAACCTATGACAGTGTTTTCCCTCGTTTCTCCCTGTGAAAACGAGCCCTCCAAATCACTTACCAATTCTCATCAATAGAATGATAAGACCACATATACATTTCACTGTTACGTTAACATTAACCTATGATTCCCTTGTTTCTCCCCGTGAAAACGAGACCTTTTCCCAACTCCATTACAACCTTGAGCTTGGTGGCGTCTCAATCGGTTATGTCATTGCGACCCTCTGAACCGGCAGACAGCCAAGTCTCAATTTCGAGCTTGTTGACATTTAAAAAAGACAAGTCTCAACCTTGAGCCTGTTGACATTTACAAAAGACAGGTCTCGATGCTTATTGACATTTACAAAAGATAAATATCACCAACCTTGAGCTTGGTGGCGTCTCAATCGGTTATGTCATTGCGACCTCTGAACCGGCACACAGCCAAGTCTCAATTTCGAGCTTGTTGACATTTACAAAAGACAAGTCTCAACCCCGAGCCCTGTTGACATTTACAAAGGACAGGTCTCGATGCTTATTGACATTTACAAAAGATAAGTATCACCAACCTTGAGCTTGGTGGCGTCTCAATCGGTTATGTCATTGCGACCTCTGAACCAGCAGACAGTCAAGTCTCAATTTCGAGCTTGTTGACATTTACAAAAGACAAGTCTCAACTTGAGCCTGTTGACATTTACAAAAGACAGGTCTTGATGCTTATTGACATTTACAAAAGATAAGTATCACCAACCTTGAGCTTGGTGGCGTCTCAATCGGTTATGTCATTGCGACCTCTGAACCGGCAGACAGCCAAGTCTCAATTTCGAGCTTGTTGACATTTACAAAAGACAAGTCTCAACCTTGAGCCTGTTGACATTTACAAAAGACAGGTCTCGATGCTTATTGACATTTACATAAGTATCACCAACCTTGAGCTTGGTGGCGTCTTAATCGGTTATGTCATTGCGACCTCTGAACCAGCAGACAGCCAAGTCTCAATTTCGAGCTTGTTGACATTTACAAAAGACAAGTCTCAACCCCGAGCCCTGTTGACATTTACAAAAAACAGGTCTGGATGCTTATTTACATTTACAAAAGATAAGTATCACCAACCTTGAGCTTGGTGGCGTCTCAATCGGTTATGTCATTGCGACCTCTGAACCAGCAGACAGCCAAGTCTCAATTTCGAGCTTGTTGACATTTACAAAAGACAAGTATCACCAACCTTGAGCTTGGTAACTTCTCAACCGGTTACGTCAGTACGACCTCTGAACCGGCAGGTAGTCAAGTCTCATTATTCAATCCAACAAAGACTATGTTCTCAAATGGCTGCAATACAACTTGAAAACAACAACTAAGCAGATAAAGCAAGTTGGAGATTCGACAGGGAGTCAAAACAAAATTATTTTTATTGATTCCAAAAAGAAGGGATACATGGAGGCATATATATTACAAGCTACGGGCGTACGTCATAAGATCTAATCCGCTCTTCAAGGGAAGCCAGCCTCGTCCTCCTATCATTAGCAGCCCGGACAAGCGCCTGCGACCTCAGCTTAGCCTCATCAAAATTCGTCACCTGGGCCAAACGAGCTTCGACCTCAACCAAGGTTGCCCTCAGAGCTAACTCCTGCCGCGAGAGTTTGTCACTCTGAACCTTAAGCTACTCAAGCAGCGCAGTCTCTTCAAGACGCACTGGTTCAGCCCTGAATAAGAGAAGATTTGCCTTCCTGATCATCTCCTTGGCCTTCCTAATTTTATCTTCAGCGTCAAGAAGAGCACTGGTGGAGGCATCAATGGCATTCACAACCTCTGCTTGCCTTGTTTCCAATGATTTCAAGTCAGAAGAAATAGCCTTAGCAACTTCCTGAGCAGCAAGACGGGCTTCGTGCATTTTAGCGACAAGATGCGCAAGCTGCTCATTAACCGAAGACTCCAGGTCTGAGCGGCTAAGACGGCGCCATTCCTCTACGTCCCTCTCAAATTGATCTACCAGGAGTTCCAAGGCAGTGGCTTGGTTATACCCTTCAAAGTCCCGAATACTTTCAATACTGCAAGAGAGGACCACCTTTAAAGTTGAGAACGACATAGTCGAACCTTTCAAGACCAGATCGATGGATCGCCCTAAGCCTTTATAAAAGCTATCGACTATGTCACCTATAAAATCATTTTCAATATCGTCCACTTCTGGTAGACGGACAGCCTCAGAAAATCCACCAGCCTGGTTGACACTACTGTGGAAGGAACGGCGGGAACACCGGCTGCAGCAGCATGACAGGTCATCGTGATCTCGGCGGAGTCTTCATTGAAACCAGTGCACTAGCCACCGCCGAGATAGGACTAGTGACCATCTCCTGAATAGCAGGCTCAACTACCAGGGTTGGAGAAGTAGGACTTGTAATCACCCTCAGCTCTGCACTTGCCACAACTGATGGCGCCTCACTCATTGATATAGTTGCGAGTGAGGACACCTCCGGGACTACCACCCCTTCAACCTCTGTTCCTTTGGCTAGCTCAGGCCGATAAGGGGGCAGATCACCATACAGCGTGTCCAACACAGCAGCATCCGCTGCGGTCGAAGTGCTCATGTCACCCCTTGACCTCTCGGGAAGATCGTCTGGTTCCCTTGAAGTTGACGCACCCTGAGGCGGAACACCTGCAATAAAATTGTGTTTAGGCAAGACACAATAAATAGTAAAAGCCGATAGGTCGGAACAATACCAAAGGATGATGTCGCCTCAAACATCTTGGCAGCCGCATCAGTCTCCATGGGCTCCATTGGAAAGTCCTTTGCGGAGTTAACACGAGTGGCCGGCCCGCTTTCGCTTGCCAAATCTTCCGTGGACCACCCAAAAGAGCTTGACGCTACAGGACTTCCTTTGAAAGTCCCAGCCCCCAAAGGACCAACGTCAGCTGCATCACCTCCGGATTCTTCCGGGACGGCAAAATAGCCGGCCTCAGGACCCTCGTTGTAGTCAAACAGAGGATCATAATGTTCCCCTTATTCTCCGACGGCCTCAGCTCTCGGGCTCGTCACCGCCTCAGCTCCTACATCACGAAGCAGATAATAAGCGGTCCGGAACACATAGAAGATATATTACAAAGACGAAGCTGATCTTACCTAAGTCCGGAGCAACTTCACCAGTAATCGGTTCAGCAACCGACGGTTCAACTACTAATGGAGCAGCCGGAGGAAACGCTGCAGAGGGTTCACCCTCTACGACAACCGTAGGAGCTTGGCGACGGGGCTTCTTCACCAACTGTTTCCTACGAGACCCACCTGTCCGTTTGCGCTTGAGAGGGACATCAGAACCTTCCTCCTCAACTTCTTCTACATGTCTTGGGGGAACTGTCCCCATCACGCCAGAACCAGCTGCAGGAGTCCCGGCACCTGTCTCTGCTTCAAAGCGAGGACTTTTTGAATCCGAGGCTTCGCGGTCATCCACAGCAACGAATTCCTTCATGCCTGGGACACAAACCCTCTTACCTTCCCTTTCTCAGAGACCTTTCGCTTCAGCCGCTGAGAAATTAGCTTCACACCAGAACTGTTAGCATTGAATCCAAGGGGTGTGGAGTTGGAAGTTGCATACCACTGGCAGAAGCTCAGGGTCATTAGAAGATTGGGCGTCCTCAACGGCGTACGCAGCCGCGCCCCAGTATAGCCCGCGATGAAGAATTGCCAAGCACCGGCCCCATCAATAAGGCTCCCCATGAAAGCCAGATTGAGATTTGGGTTGCCCACTTACAATTGGTCATATCCAAACTGTCGAGCAAACCGACTTGGGACATAAGGCTCCAAGTAGCAGCTATCCCCGCTCCGGTATAATAGATGTGAAGGCCGGATGCTGACTAGCCACTCAAAAACTCCCCGGCTCAGGGACGACTGCCCCTCCCCCGCATCTTTAAACTCTTCCTCATAGCCTGCACCCCGAATACGGGGAAAACAACGAAAGAGACTATAGACGTCATAACGACGTACTAATTTACTAGCCTCAGCCACGTAAGTTTTCTGCCACGAGCGCCCTTCGAATCGGCGGAGAAGCGCCATTCGGACACCTTCAGGGGGGTCCTCTCCAGCTTCAATCAAAGAAGGACAATGCAGGGCGAAACCACGCCATCAAATAGGTATACGGCAGACCTACCTTGGATTAGGGCCGTCGCGAGGCGAAATGGTCCCCTTTCCACGCTTCATCGTTGGTGGCCTGCAAAAAGCCTCCGTTAATGCACAAAGGCCTCTCTAGATACAGCACACCATGGCCGGAAGAAGACCCAGAGGATGACCATGAACCAAACAAACAGTGGGTAGCAAAACATTCGGATGAACGACGTCACCCGAAGAAGACGGCACCATGCACCTCTTCAGCCAAACTGTCAAGAAGCCAGCCAGCAGTGCCTTCCGGGACATCGGCCGGCGAGCCTGATGATGGAAACTCCAAAGGACATCATCCTTCTCATAAGGACCATCGTCTTCCTTCACAACTAGATCCCCTTGGAAGTGCTTTTGCATCCGGTCAAAGATGTCTTCATCAGCAACTCCACAGTGAGCCGCTTTAGGAGTATTCTCCATATTCGGGAACAAGTAATCTCCCCAGCTCTTCAAGCTACAGGAGGTTCCCTTACTGCCCCCATGCATACTGGAGCAAATCTACAAGTGGCACATTAACTCCCTGTAGGTCTCAAACAAAGCAGGCTCCTGCTTCTCCAGAAGCGCCAATTCTGCCTCGCACGGGAAGTATTCTTCTTACAGAAGAGACCTAAAAGGCAGAGCAGAGACTTCCCATATCTCATGCAAAGCCATACCCAATTCACCAACAGGGTGAAGAAAGTCCCTGAAGCATGACAATACAATTCAAAGATGGCGTAGAAGCACGCCACGTTCATCTCAATACCGTGATAGGTCGCCCGGACGGCCTCATGGAGGTTTAGCCTCTCCAAATCTTCCTCGAAATGAGCGAGGATATATATAGTTAAATCCCTCCACCATGCCTTCGGAGGGTGAATCCAGTCCGGAGTCCTGAAGTTAGTAGCTGGGTAGTTCCCATTGACCTTGCAGAATTGGTTGCCAAAGGTCAGCGCCACCGCAGGATTTTCTCTCACTGGGATCTCTTGTGACACATTCTCAGGATGTAGACCCATTATGCAAACGAGGAGGCCCCGCTCTTGCATAACCAGGAGACTGAAGCATCAATTTTCCTACATGGACAGAGTCAGTACTCCGGCTCACTTCCCACGACATCTTCCGAGCCTGCGTCACGCACTGGAAGGAAGACAAAGAAAATGTCGCTTGTTGGACGGAAGGTAGAACTTCTCTCCGTCCAACTGGAAAATCCACTACCCTTCCCCTGCCAGTAGTTGGTGATCAGGATCTGGTGCGGCATCCCCGAACATGAAGTCGGGCTTTCTATAGGTTCGATGGTCAATATATTCAAGGGAAGCCGTAGTCAAAATGCTCCTTATGGTGTATTGATCACCACCATAAATAAGCGTGTCTCGAACGAGAGAACTCCGCTCACTAAACAGGGAAGCCTGCCCTTAGAATTGCAAGCTAATATTGCCATCCATTCCCCTGGTCATCCCAAATAGACTGTTCAAAGGACCAGGAGTGTAGTGCACTGCAGGAACAAAGAGAAGCTATGATTAGTTCATCAGCCAAGCAGAGGCCCAAATAAAAGCACAATTTCTACTAAGGCATAGCCTCGCTCTCCGAGCAAAGCTAGCATAACGATAGCTTCGCCCCGAAGCTTAGCTTCATAGTTGCAATTAATTCCGCACTTCGCAACAAAAGTCGGATATAAGAAAATATCCAAGTGCTAGCTTCGCTTTAGAATCTTAAACGGAATGCGCCACAACCCCAAGGGCTAACTTCGTCAGGAGGATATTATGGTCTAAAGACTATTCTAAGGGCATTAAGGTCCTTTTCAGTCATGTTTGAAGGGACAGCTTCGTACTCTGTTGTTCAACAGGATGAAGACAGTCTAAGGATAGCTTCGCCTAGAAGCTTAAAGAAGAACTCTTCAGTTTTTGGAATCCCGTTCGAGAAATAAGGGAAATGCAGGAAATGGATTCCCTAACAAATATCAGATCATGCTCGATCATTCTGGATTCATCCAAAGATAGCCAAGCAACGGCTTTAAAAGAGAGACGACAGTCTCTAATCGAAGGGGAAAGTTCCCTACCGGCGATTGGTCGTTCGATGAACGGAGGAGGAGAAGGACCCTCTGCTGCAGAAGTCGCCACTTCTTTCCCGCTCGTCTCTTGGGCGCCATTGAAGAACTATGGAAGTTCTTGAACTCTTGAATAAGAAGGAAAGAAGAAGAAAAAAGAGTCAAAGTTCTCTGAAATTTCTTTTAAAGAGAAGTGATCCGTCCTCTCTCAGTCCGATCGGACTTTTATAGGCCAATGAGTGCCTGAAGCAACGCCTCGTAAAGTGCACAGGCCGCCGTTTCAAATTAATTTGAAACAGCGCCTAAAGCGCCTTCCCGAGAAGCACTTATTCAGCCCCGCTAAGGGCTAACTTCGCCACAAGTCAAATGCGGACTTCGCATAAAAGGATTGCCTTAGCTTCGCTGAAGGCGTAGACTGAACTTTGCAGATATGCTAGCTTCGCTAGAAGCTCGTTCTTGTCTTAATCCTATCTTTACCTCGCATGAAGTTTACCTTCGATAGCCAAATTCAAGACGAAGGCGAGGCAGAAATCAAATGAGCAGAAAATGAACTTTCTTTGATTTAAAAGGAAAGGTACATTGATATTTACATCAAGGTTGTGTTTCGTACAACAGATTCAGTTGCTCAGCAGGATCATTTGCGCAAAAGGCATACAAGTGGTTTTATCTGCTTCCAAGCCTGACCAGCTGGACACGAAAGGCCTTCCCCTGCACAATGCCGTAAGCCTTCGCATAAGAACAGATCGTGCCACCAGGACAGATGGTGCCACCAGGAAGCTGGATCTTCTTTAATTAAAATTGGCAAAGGACTGATCACCACCAGCGGGCTGGAGCTTCTTTGATGAAAATTGGCAATAGGAAGATCCGCGACCTTACAGGTGACGTCCGCTTTCCCGAAGTGGATCATCTCGGATAAGCGACTACCAGCTTCGCCTCGAAGTGGATCATCTCGGATAAGCGACTGCCAATCTCTTCTAGGAACACACATCAGCTGCCCCAGTTTGTTCCTCCTGCTTAAAAGTAAAATCTCAACTGGAAAAGCAAGAGGAAATTTCTCGGTTTCTTTCATCAAGTCACAAGATTGGCGGACATAGCTCATTGCACAGCGATGATGGGCTAGCTCAGCAAATGCCAAGTCCTGACCTCGCCTATACGGCTAAGCCAGACTGATCCTGAGTGACGCAGTCTTGACTCAACCTATATGGTAAGACTGGCTCAACTTTGACGAGACTAAGTCCCAAGTTTTACCTGTGTAGCAGACTTAACACGCATGCAGTGATCTTTCTCTGATCAAGTCAAATGATAGCTTCGCTGGGCAGCTATGCTGAAATCCTTCTCTGCAGATCGGTTAAATGGAGAGCAAGGGAAATTAATCCTTGAAGCAGCTGATTAAGGCTAAAGCTAAACTAAGGGAGATGAATTCCCTAAAAGATCATTGGTGAAGTCTTTGAATGATCAAGACTTACCGGTCCTTGGCCGAATAATGACCAGAGTGGGCATTCCCACTAATTCAGAGATCTGAGTATCTCTCTCAACCAAGAGAAGAGGAGAAGAGCAGATCACTTCTCTTCAGAGGATCTCAAGTGTCCTATTTATAGGCCCCATGGCCTGAGCGCTGCCGCCTCAAGCGTGAAAGCACGAGCATATTTAAGGCATTTATTGCGCCTTGACAAAAGGGACAGTTTCCCTTGGAACCGTGCAAAGGAAGAAACGTCTCCCTCATAAAGGCACTCATGACGCCTTGAAGAAAGGGAATATCCTCCCTCAGAAATGCACAAGGGGAGAATATCTCCCTCGATCAGTGTGAGAGAAGAAGTAATCCTTCTCGTAACCGGCCCACGGCAGTTGGCCTTGGGAAAGCAACAGATGTTCCAGAGTGAACCTACCTAACCGCGAAGCTACCTAGACGCGAATCTACGTCCTAAAGCAGGATTCAAAGCGAAGCTGAACTCAACCATCATGGCGACGTTCATATTCCACACATCACCAATCAAAGCAGTTCAAAGTATTTCGAAGTCTGAGCTATTGCAGACTTTCGAAAACTTTGAAGGGGGTCTTGTTGACACTTAAAAAAAGATAAGATTCTTACTGGCCTGAACAATGTCTAAACTTGTTGACATTTATAAAAGACGAGTGACAGACAAGCTGACGACCAGTTTTCATCCATCTCCGAGGGATCAGGAGCCAACTTGGACTCCACTGATCCAGCAAGCAGATAGTGAACCCGGATTGCCTCTAAACAGACCTCAGCAGGTCTAAGATGTTAGCACTTAGCATCACATGAGCCCAAAGAGATAGCCTCGCCTGAGACGCTGAGATCATCCAACTTCGCCTCGAAGCCATTCACAGCTCCGCGAGGGAACTAACTTATAGCTTCACCGGAAGTACTCAGTTAACTCCGCAGGAAGAGTTAACTTCGCTTGAAGCCACACGCAACCGCGCAGAAGGGTATACGGTAGCTTCGCCACAGACGATATCTAGCTCCGCCGAAGAGCTTTCTCCTGACTTCGCCAGATACTGCCTCCAGCTCCGCTGTGAGTTCAAAGCAGGCAGCGCCGCTACGGGTCTGCTATGGTCAACCTTTGACCAATCAAATCTCCAGATGAGATTGGATCTAATCGGGATCAAGACCAAATCCAATCAAGATAAAATCTGAGATCAAATTTGGCAGTTGATCGCCACAATCTCTTGACTCTTCTAAAACGGGTAAGAAGATCAGGGGAAATCCTCCAATGATATGGAAAGAATCTAAACAGATCAAGAGGATCAACCGACTTGCTATTTCTAGCTTCGCGGAAGCTGATCCTAGCCTCGCAGCAAGGCTACTTTCTAGATTTAAATAGATTTGATTCAATCTGTTTTCATATCTTTCAAGGGACGATTATACCCTTTGCTCTCCTTATAAATAGCCCACCAGGGGCACAAAGAGGAAGGCGCGCACACGAAGACTCCACAAGCAGAGACTTCTTCACAACGCACCGTGCGTTCTTGAATTCAGAGACTTTATAGAGAATTGCTTCTCTAATCAGGGTGCTGATACCCTAATATCTCCCTTCTTCTCAAGGAATCTCCGGAACCAGGCGAGAAGGAATTCCTAATTAAAGGCGGTTTTGAGAAGTAGCAAGAGGGTTCTACCAACCTTCTGTTCTCTGATTCCCTGAACCAGGCGAGAAGGGAATCTCATCGCTGGCATCGTCAAAGTGACAAAGTGGTCGCGCGCTGACCAGACTCCTATCGGCACACTTCTCCAGAATCTCTGAGGAGATCTACTTGTAATCTTTTTAAGAATACTTGTAATTTAGCTCCTCAAACTCTTTTTATTGTAAGTTTTCCCCTTTGCCAATTATATGGAAAACAATGTAGTATTAACCTGATCAGAAGAAGGATCCTCTTAAGGATAGTATTTCTTCAAGAATCTTCCATTGATCGACATCATGAGTGTAATACCGTCTGGAGTTAAAAGGCAATATGCCCCATTTGAATAGGCTGACTCTACTATAAATGGTCCTTCCCATTTGGGCTAAAATTTATCTTTCGTTTTGTGCGTCATGATCATGAGTCGTCTGACGGTTAAAACCAAATCCCCTTTTTGGAATGTCGTCTGCTCAACCTGCTTATTGAAGGCTTTCGAGCTTCGAGCTTGGTACAATTTAATATGTTGCTGAGCTTGTAGTCGCTTTTTATCTAGGGCTTCGAGTTCTTGAAGACAAACGATCATTGTCTTCCTTGGTCATCTTAGTTGCTAAGGCGGCCCGTAATGACGGCATCTGGATTTCTAGCGGTATGACTGTCTCACACGCGTATACCAGAGCAAAAGGCTTATTGCCTGTCGGGGTTCGGACCGTGGTTCGATAGGCCCAAAGACATTCACTAAGCTTCTCATTCCAATCTCGTTTGCTTGATGAAATGAATTTCTTGAGCAGCTTGATAATTGTCTTATTGAATGCTTCCACTAGCCCATTAGCAGTAGGGTTATAAGCGGTTAATGTCACATTCTGAATCTAGTACTTATTGCAAAACTGATAGAATGCTTGGCTTGCAAATTGAGGACCATTATCATGAACAATCTGCCTGGGACACCAAATCGATGGATGATATGGTGTTTGATAAATTGACCACGTTGGAAGTTCTAATAAGTGGTATAGCCTTTGTCCACTTTGAAAAATAATCGGTTATTGCTAAGATGAACCGATGACCTTTTGTTGACGAGGGGCTGATAGGTCCTACTACGTCGATTTCCCATGCTTCGAATGGCCACAAAGCAACCATTAGATGAAGTAGCTTCGGAGGTTGATGTATAACATCTGCGTGGATTTGGCAGGCTTTACATCTCTGTGCATATTTGATGGTCTACCATGGTTGGCCAATAGTAGCCAAGTCTGTGTAATCGATCCTTGAGTCCCCCGCATACACCATCATGCGCCTCTTTAAGCACTTCTTGCTCCTCCAAATTAGAGAGGCAACGGAGCAGGATGCCGTCATATGCGCGACGATAGAGTGTCTTTACTATTGAATCATAGTAGAAACGGAGAGACCTTCGTCGAATAGAAGCCACTTCTTTAGGGTCATTTAGCAATATACCATGCAGAGCATAATCAATGAGGGGGAACTGTCAATCTTTTGGTTTGAAATCTATTGAAGTTACATGGACTTTCTTAGTTTACAACACATGCTTAGGACAAATAAGGTGTCGAGTAGACACTGTAAGATGATATGTTGTGTCGATCGATAAAGCCAATGTAGCCGCTAGTGCAGCCAAAGCGTTGGCCTTAGTATTTTGGGATCGGGACATGTGATCGATGTAAAAGCCGTCAAATAAATTAGCCATTTCGATGACTGCATGGTAATAAGGTACCAAATCTTTGTGGCGGACCTCGTATTCTCCCTTAACTTGAATGACAATCAATTTTAAATCACCATAAGCTTCAAGGTAGCGCACCCCTCTTTCATGAGTGAGTTGAAGGCCGATGAGTAGAGCATTGTATTCTGCTACATTGTTGGAACATGGTTCCTTCAATGAAAATGCCCTAAGAAGAACATGATTTTGTGGTGAGATAAATACAACTCCCACTCCAGCAATAGTCTTGCCTTTAGGACTTGTTCTTGATGCTCCATCAAAGAACATCTGCCATACTTCATCCCCTGAAATCATATTAGATTCAAAAATATCATCTGGGATATATTCATGAAGTTTTGAGCTCTTTGGAACCGGATGAGCGGCCAGGAAGTCTGCAAGTGCTTGACCTTTGACTGCCTTCTGAGGGACAAAGAGCATGTCGTATTGGGATAGAAGAATGACCCATTTAGCTAACCTTGAATTCAGCGATCCTGGTTTTGTCATAAGAATACGCAAAGGGTTAACTCTAGAAATGACATGTATGGTTTGGCCGACCAAGTAATGTCGCGTCTTTTGAATAGTAAGGACAAGAGCTAAATATTCCTTCTCGATAGAGTTATACCAGGACTCAGCTCCTATCAGGGTCCAACTTAGATAGTAAATGGCTTGTTCTTGCCCTTCATCATTCTTTTGAGCAAGCAAAGCGCCAAGAGAGTGGTCCATAGCTTTTACATACAGCAGGAATGGTTTTCCTGATGTGGGAGCCACTAGAACTGGAGGTTTAGTGAGGTATCTTTTGATATTTTCGAAAGCTTCTTAACAGGCTTTATCCCATTCAAAAGAGATACCCTTTTTCATAAGTCGAGTGAATGGTTGACAACGGCCTGAGAGATTTGCGATGAATCTTCTGATATAGGCCAACCTGCCTTGCAGACCCCTAAGTTCTTTGAGATTCTTAGACGGATGCACGTTTTGGATAGCTTTGACCTTGTCGGGTCAAGATGAATTTCCTTTGACGTGACAATGAATCCTAAGAACTTACCACTTGAAACCCCCAAGAAGGATTTTGTTGGATTTATTTTCAGCTGATGCGCTCACATTATATCGAATATTATTTTCAAGTCATGAAGATGATCATTCTTATCGCGACTTTTGACAGCAATGTCGTCGACATAACATTCCACCATCTTTCAGAGATGTTCGCGGAAAATTGTACTCATCGCACGTTGATAAGTTGCTCCTGCGTTCTTTAGTCCAAAGGGCATCACAGTATAGCAGTATACCCCCAATGGTGTCCAGAATGAAGTATGCTTCTCGTCTTCTGGATGCATCTTGATTTGGTTATACCCTGAGAAGCCATCCATAAAAGATATTCTCTCAAAGCCACAGGTATTGTCGATCATGACGTTAGTGATGGGCAACGGGAACTCATCTTTAGGACAGGCTGCATTGAGATCACGATAGTCAATACCAAAATTTTCCATTCTTTTTAAGAAAGGGGACAACATTAGCAACCTAATCCGGATGTTGCTCTTCCCGTATGAAACCACATGCGATGAGTTTGCGAACTTCATCTTCAATAGCCTCCATAATATCAGGGTGAAATCATCGTCGTTGTTGCTTTACTGGCTTGATGTCAGGTTTTATGTTTAGACGATGCATGGCTACTTGCGGATCAAGTCCGGACATATCTTCGTAATTCCATGCAAAGACATCAATATACTCTCGTACGAGTGTTATCAATTCTTCTCTCTCTGTAAGTGATAGACTTTCACTTATAGAGATGGGTTTAGGGTGATCTTGACTACCCAAATTAACCTGAATCACCTTGTCTTCAGTAGGTGGTTCACGTTCGAATCACTTTTCCCACTGGCAATCCAGTTGCTGAGCCCATAATTCAGTATCAAATATTTTGATAGCCTGCTCATGCTCCAATTGACCGATCAAAGCCATATTGATGGAGGGGTTCCAGAAAAGCATCCCTGTACTAACATCTGACTCTCACTCAGATGAAGAGGCAGAACGTGATGGGATTGATTTGTTGTACTCGGATTGAAATGAAGTAGGAGGTGGAGGTGTAACATATCCGAACCCTCTGTGTGTTTTATCATAGTAATTTGCAGATTTTCCTTTTGGTACGAAAATTTCGTAGGAAGCCGCGTTGTCCCTTTCCGAAGTTCAGGCCATTCCCACGCTGTAGATTGTATCCCATTTTCCTTATCATGTGATGAGCTGATCATGTATAATGAAAAAATTGCGGGAGTTTTGAGTCTGAACTCGAGTCTGTGATCACAGGCATTTGCAATTAGGCCCTACCGAAGATTATCGGTGATTGACTCCTTTTATATGGAGGGACCATGAAGACGGACCCTTCCACACACTCCACAAATGTACCCATTCATCATCATCCTCAGAGGGATTATTATATTGAGGATCATTGAAATATGCTACAATTGGTTCGCAGGATGGAATAGCTAGCGTGTCGCCTTTAGACTCTGAGTCTGCCTCGTTGCCACTGTCGTCATCATCAGGCAACAATTCTTTTGGTGCTTTGCTGATTTCCTGATATAAGAGAGCATCAGTGAAATAGTTTTTCACCCCTTTGAATAGTTGTTTTTCAGCGAACACCGTTCGTACTGTAGCATCGTCTTCAACGTACTTGAAGAATTGGTGCAGAGTAGAAGGAACGATCCAATTAGCATGGATCCAAGGTCGTCCTAGCAACAAGTTGTAAGACGTGTCAGTGTCAATGACGTAACACGTTACTTCTGATTTCAGGTCTCCAATTCGACAACATAGTCGAATCTTTCCCAGTGGGTGACTACTCCCTACATTGAAACTGTATATCATAGTTGTTGTCATAGATAGTCGATAAAGTGGTATCCCAAGGAGTAGAGGAGCCTCTTAGAAATAATGTTGAGTGTGGATCCTGGATCAACCTATATCCTTTCAATGCACGTCGAGCCGATGTATCTAGTATAGTATAAGGGTCATCGTGTTTGTTGTCCTTGAGGAGCATGTCCTCAGCTGTGAAAGTGATAGCAGGTACTTTTGAATGTACACGATGACATTCAGTAACATAGGGGTTGAGTGTCATCTCCAGGGGTTTCTGGCATATGTGTCAGGAATGATTCTGAATTAGCTAGTGCATCCCTGAGCGCTTCCCTCGTCTCTTGCGAGAGGCGAAGCAGCTCGTATATGGTGATACGAGCTGGGATATTAGCCAGCTGGGCCAATATATCATAGCGGAAAGGAATGTCAAGTCCCGGGCCTGAAGGTTTCTTCAAAACACGGTCAAACAGGACTTCTTTCTGCTTCTCTTTTCCTTAGGTTAGGACTGGAGCTCGATTGGGTACTTGTACTGACGTTATTTGCTGTTGTATCTTGTCAATAATTTTCTCATACTGTTTCAAGTATGACTTCCCAGACCGAGTACCTGTTGGCCGGGGTTCATTAGCGTGTGCTGTGAAAGCATGCCTCTCATTTTTAGAATCGCTAAGAAAAGTTATTGTTACATTGTCATCATCTGGTAAGACAGAGACAACATTGCAGGATTTCCCTTTTGACTTGGATCTCCTAAAATCTCACTATTCATCTTGGGCGAGGTCTGGGTGCACCCACATGATTTCTCCAATCTTTAATGTCAGGGGAACAAGACCTTTAGTCTTTTGCTGCTTAGCGTAAGGGTTGTTTATCCCCAGCCGTGCCTTAGGGCTTGGAAAAGACCCATCAGGGCTGTGACCTTTGGCAAGATGTCGAATTCGAGAGTTACCACGTTCGCTGTGACTTTCTTCTGCTCTAACTTTAAGGTCAAAACTCCAGCGTCGACTAAAGCCTGAATTTTGTCCTTAAGGACAGAACATTTGTTGGTAGGATGATGAACCATCCTATGAAAAAGATAATAATTGGGGTCGTTTGTGCGTCCCACTTCATTAGGACGTTGAGCCTCTGGCAGCTTCAACTTATTCCCTTTCTGGAGTAGATGGAATATTGTGACCACCTGCTCATCTTTGAAGGAGTACTGTTTCAGAGGAAACTTGAACTCTTGATTATTGACGCCGCTATTCTTGGTCTTTAGAGGAACCTCTCCTGACAACTCGACGGACATAGTCTCTTTCCCTTTGGTTTGGGAAAACTGTACCATGTCGCCGCGCTCTTTATTGTTCATACTACATTTGCCTTTCGGGGTAGACGGTTCAAATTTTTTAGCTGATTTCTCAGCTATTTCAGCTTGCTCAACTAGTTCCTTCCAGGTATGAGCCTTGATATCCCCCATACGAATCTCCACTTGGTCTAGAAAGTTATGCCTACATGTCTGCAACAGCATAGGCAATGGCATCCCTGTCTGACACATCGGAGATAAGTTTCTGAATCGCTCAATGTAATCATGGACGGATTATCCTTTCCTCTGCACAGTGGAGAGAAGCTTATCCATGGTCACCTCAGTGTCATCCTCATAAAAATGAGAAAGGAATCGAATCTCCAATTTGATCCAGGAATTTATAAAGCCTGGTGGAAGGCTTCTGAACCAGTCGAAGGCTACTCCTTTGAGAGTACCAATAAACAGTCTAGTCATAATAGCATCGTTATCTATAACATTACCGACCTGTGACTGGAAGTAATAGATATGCTGGTTCGGCGAGCTTTTACTGTCATACGATGTAACGTAGGTGGTTTAAACTTTGGAGAATATGGCACTGAGTCCCATTCACGTGGATAGGGACAAGTCATGCCTGCCTTCTTTAATTCGTCCCTCTTAGGGATGAAGTCTGAGCATGAATGCCTTTAAGAACTTCAGCATCGATGGAGGAGCCTTCCCTTAACTTTTCAATCTTAGGTTGCTCATCCTCATGATGCTCCTCGTTATGATTGCTTCCGGCATCATTATTATTCAGATTGGTGAGGAGTTATGCGAGCATTTATTGGATGTTGTCAAGGCTTTTCGCTGGGCCTTGGAGGTCTGCTCTTGAGCTTCCATCCATCAGTGGAGGTCATCATTGCCGTTATCGGCCATATGCACCGATACTTTGCTTGTTTGCACCGAGCTGTCCGTTGCTTAAGAAGCATACCCACTAACTTCTTTGTCGTCGTCTGACCATTGGAAAATACTTTTTTGATCATTCTGGTGAAATCACCCTAATTGAAGAGGATGACTGTTCATAGTTATAGGGTATTGCTACCCAGGATCTAGTGCCTTGGAACACACCTTCTTGCTCTACCAGGACTTGGCCCAAACCAGGGCTATAGTCTGAATCTGGAGAACTAAATGAAGAGTAGTCAGCATCCTGTCTCCCTCGTCTACCCCTAAGCGGTCCACGTCCTCTTCCTACCATATTGGCAGACACAGAAGGAAGATCTGGCACGATTCGTGGTTTATTCCTTTTCTGATGCTTTATAAGGGCTTGATTGATAATCGGTTGAAGACTGATTGTCAGGCTGGACCAGTGTTGGAGACTGAGCCTAGTTGACAATGGGCTGAATGAATCGTCACCAACTGACATCCCACTTGTTCGCAGCAGGAGGGAGGAGTATGGAGTAGTCCTAACTTTCGCTTGTTAGTTAAGAACTCTCGTAGGTCAGGATTGATCGAGCTTAAGCGATCCAACGCAGCGACTCGAGCGAATTGCATACTGATCTGTTCAGGTGATTTTGAAATCACCTTTTTGCTTATAGCTCTATTTGCATGGGCAGGCTTAGCACTAGAGGGCTTTGGAAATGAAGCACGAGATAGTGCTTCGTTCTTTGCATTACCGCGGAGGCAATTAACACTGCATAGTGCTTTAGTTCCAGCTTCATGGCTCAGAACTCTGTTAGCACCCTTAGGTGTTGAAGCTGCATAAGCACCGCTATCAACACTTAGGGGTGCTTTGCCTTTGTCATCGAGTGAGAGACGAAGTTGAATCTCGACTTCATGTGCAGCCTCGCACAAAGAGGCTTTCAGCTTCGCCTTCCAGATCTGCTTGCTCTGAGTAGTCTTAGGTTCACGTGGAACCTGTTTGGCCTCGCATGAGATGACATCATGTCGACCTTTAGTCGACTTAGCTTTGGCAGAGGCTAAGAGGGATTTGGCGAACTCCTCTCCATTATGGGCGCGGTTGGCACGGGCATGGATATATCCATGGCTGGGACTGTCGTCTGATCTGCAGTCCTTGGTGCTATGGCGGTGGAGACTCTCCTATGCTTCCGAGTGTTGTGCACTGGACCACCCTCGGAGAGGAGTTCCTCGAACTTCTCTTGGTTAAAGGAAATGACCAAGTTTTCGACAGTCATAGGTTTAGCACTCTGAGCATTGCATTGCGACACCGTCTCTTTGTTGCGGAAGAAAACTGAACTCCCCAGCCGAGTCGCCATCTTATTTTCCATGGATTTGCGAAAGGAAAAACTTACAAAAAGTTAGAGGAGCAAAATTACAAGTACTTCTTTTGAAGAAAGAAAGACTACAAGTAGATCTCCTCTGAGATTTCTGGGGAAGTGTGCCGGTAAGAGTCTGATCAGCGCGCGATCACTTTGTCCCTTTGACGATGCAATCACTCAGGTATGCAAGCCTTCTCGATAGATTTTTCTTCTCACCTGGTTCTGAAAATCTTCGAAGATAAGGCGTATTGGAATCCTGAATCGAAAAGAGAACCGAATCTCTGAAGTTTTGGAAGTGGAAAGCCTTGATGAGAAAAGAATTCAGCTACTGCTCGCTGCTTGCTCTCTATGCCGCGCCCCCTTTCTCTCTCTCCTTTCCCTCCTGCCGCCTCGCCCTGGTGGGCTATATATAGGGAAAAATAGGGATGTAACCGCCCTAAAAATTAGCAAACAGATTGAGTCAAGGCATTCCCATTGACTGGTCCACGGTTGCTTGGCCAAAATATACGGCTGGGTGGCCAAACTCTTGGTCCATTTCAGTCCCAGATTTTTGTAAAATTTCTGATTTTACGTGAAGGTTCTGTTGAGATGTTCCAACTCTACATCAGATCTCTGATTCTGCATCTCCTTTGTTTACTTGATATCTTCAATTCGCCAATTTTCGCTCTTTTTTTCTAATTTGCTCTTGATCTAAAATCTGCAAAATAATATTAACAAAATACCCATGCAACATTAAATGTGGCAATAATAGGCATAAAAAATTGATGTAAAACATGTATATAAAGCACACACATCAGAGAGCTTATGTGCCATTTCTACATATGTCTCGACCTTCATCCTAGCCATGGAAACACGATTAGCTTAAAGACTTGGGTCAAGTATTTGTTCCCTGTTGTGGGCGGGCCTCTTGAAGATCTCCAAGCCCAGGTGGAAGATGATCGGGTTGCTGATTCAAAAATTACGATGCCATGTAGCTTAAGGCTAACAGGTTGTATCCACGAGAAAAGACGCGATGTATGCTTTTCGATAATTTTGAGAAAACAAGTCTTACTGTCGATTATTTAAAAAAAAGAACATGGAGTATTTGAGATGTGCTTTAAAGAAAAAGTGAAAATGAGAAGATATTTTGAAAAAGGTGATTTTAAAGAGTGCTTGAGTGAAAAGTGTGTTTGTTTCTAATAAGAGAGAAAATCCGGACTCACTAATCTTCTACTCAACTCTAGATTTTTCTCTTGAAAGTTTAAGTACCTCAATGTGATCATAGACAAAAGTTTTATCAAGTAATTTAAGAGAAGTCAAGTAAAACACATAAGATAGATTTTAGAAATTGAACTTTAGTTTTGAAATCGTTCTTAAGTTGAATGTTAAACCATCAAGATAATTAAGCAAGCATGGAATAAAAATAAGTTTTAAAAATTCACTTCAAAGTGTAAGTTCAAAAACCAATTTCATCCTCATGTGCCTTCAAAAACACTCGCTAAAAGCAAGGCTTAAATTTTGGCATTCAAATAATTCAATTGGGTCTTTTCATTAAAATTTATCAAGAGTAGAACTAGAGAGGAGGGATTAGTGAGCTCAAAAGAGGGAAATTAGCTACTCATTGCAAAGAAATAACAACTAAATGAATGAATAATAAACATTAACATACAGTCACAAAGAGAAGAAGATGAAGAAATGTCTTGAATGTTTATTGATGTCACGTTCAATCTTCAATTACAACACTCTTTCTCTCTCTCTCTCTCTCATTTTGTTGCTGGCCTAAACTAGAAAGTAATTACTGAGATATAACTTCTCATAAACTATCTAATTATAATCCTAACTCTAAGAATAAAGAAAAATCTTAATTCTAATTTTCTGTTCATTTTTCCTCTGCAAGTGGGGGTATTTATAGGTAAAAGAAGATAGGGAGAGCAACCACACCCCCAACTGATTCATTTAAGACACAGCTTTTGCCACGATTGTGTGGCAATGATCTGCCCGTTAGGCTAGAATCTGGGAGCGAGGCGGCCATCGATCTTCTATCCTGGTTTATCTCTTACTGGATTTTCAAATTTCAACTCTGAATTTGACGAAATCTTTTTTCTTCAATTATCAAAAATGGTCTTTAAAAATCTATTGTAGCTGGTATTATCTTATCTGATATACCCGGTCTTCAGATAGAATTGCTTTAAAAACCTCTGGATTTGAGTAGATCCCCATTGATTTGCTTGATCTGTGAGTTTCTGGATTTAATTGGATAAACCGGTCCATTTCTCCCTTTTCTTCATTAATTACCTTGCATACTACTAGACATGAAAATGAATTAAATAGCAGAGTTTATTTATTAAGTAAATGAGAAAATGTGACATATGTGACACTAAATATGTAATGCACTTGTACAATCACACCCTACACCTATTTTTTGCTCGTCCTTGAGCAAAACAAATAAAAAGAAAAACTAAACTAAACAAACCTAAGCTAACTCACTTTCGTAAGAATCACGGTTGCACTTAGCACATGCAACGAGTCGTTAAACCTCTAGGTTATACTAAGAGGACGAGTTTTTTCTCGTGAGGATTTTCAGTGGATTACACCCACAAAATCCAAAAAACGAAAAAAATGTTAGTGTTTTTGAAAATTTCTTTATAAAGATAGAAGAAATATTTGACAAACTTTTGTAAAAAAAAAATTTGAGTAATATGTAAGTCATAAGTCCACCAAATTGTTCATTCCTATACTTAGTCTCTATTTAAAAATTTGTAATCATTAAAGGTAAGGATTAAAATCATATTTCTCACTTAATCTATTATTTTCCCTTATTCATATGCATCTTGTGACTTTGAAATTTTTGACTCTATCTCATATGCCTTATTTTTACTTATTTTGGCGGTAATATTCCTCAGTTTTATTAGGCTTTCTAATTTGCCCATGTAATGAGCCTTAGTCGGTGATTCATAAACCAGACGATTTTAGGGCAACGGGTGAGAAAACACCCTGAGGGCTTAAGCAAATTAAGCCACAAAACTAAGGATTTTATTTATAATATGGACCACTTTTAGGCGTGAATACTTATGCTGCATGAGGCACAAATACCCGGCTTAATTCGAGGATTTTTAATATATATATTTTTTATAAGGCATAAGAATTTTTGTTGTTGAACCCTAAGTGTGTAAGTGTATAAAGTGTGCATATTTCATCAAGGTAAAAATTCAGACTAAATTACTTTTCTAATTTTCTTTTTAAGTCTAGAAATCAAACAAATAATCTTATTTTGATCAAATATAAGAAATCTAATTTTGAATCTCTTACTCCTTAAAATTAACTTAATTTTTGAACAAAAATAGATTAAAATATTGTTTCCCACTTTAAGAAATTTTTTTTATCATGTTAAATGTTAGTGCTTCTTCCCACACCTATTTTATGCATTATTCCCAATGCATGAAAGAAATGTATAGATGCATAAAATAAAAGAGGTGATGTTACTGATACACTGGGTCGAATACACCCATCACCATCTCATTTATCGACACTGATTCTAAGAAAAATTTAAGGCGTTGACCATTTTCCTTAAAGTCATTCACATTCTTGGGGTTACAGATCTCTACAACAATGTGTGGAAACATATTTTTTACAACGAATGATCCAGTCCATCTTGACTTTAACTTTTCAGAAAACACTGAAGCGTGGAATTATAGAGTAAGACTTTTTGTCTGAAAACAAAAGCTTTCCTTATGATATACTTATCATGAAAAAATTTTAACTATATCTTTCGTGATCTTCGCATTCTCATAGGCCTCATTTCTCAACTCCTCAAATTCAAAAGTTGCAATTTTTGTAGGTCACCAGCCTTGTCCAAATTGAAATTTAGTTGCTTGATTACCATAAGGCCTGGTGCTCTAACTCAACAGTTAGGTGACAAGCCTTCCCAAAGACTAACTTATAAGGAGACATCTCTAAAATCATTTTGAAAGCGGTCCTATGTGCCCATAAGGCATCTACAAGCTTGGTGGACCAATCTTTCCGCTTTTGGCTCATAGTCTTCTCCAAAATCAGTTTAATTTGTCTATTAGAAACCTCTACCTTCTCACTAGTTTGGGGATGATACGGTGTGGATAATTTGCATGTTATGGTAAATTTCCGCTTAAGAGCTTCAAAAATTTTATTACAGAAATGACTGCCGTTGTCACCATCCTACAGAATTCATAGGCATCTTTGAACAAAGTGGGCCAATAGAACCCACTTTGTAGCACTTTCAGCAGTCTTACGGGGACCAAAGTGTCCACCACATGCAAGTTTATGACAAAAGATAAAACACTCTTAATTTTCTCATTGGGAATGCATCTCCTAATGACTTGGTCGGAACAGTACTTGAAAAGATACGCTTCCTTTCAAAAGAAATACCGGCCTTGAGATATGAACTGGTATACATCCTGTTTCAACAAATGGAATTGAGTTTGGTTTGTGACTAAGTAGTTCCTATATCGGCAAACTAAGATTCTCTAAAGGTAACTAAGAGTTGTTCATCGGGAAAGTCATCATTAATGGGCAATTCGTTGCATGGAGAGTTTGGGATACGCGAGAGATGCAGCAATAACATTTTCTACGCCTTTCTTATCTCGAATCTTGAGATCGAATTCTTGAAGGAGGATCCAACGAGTTAGTCGGGCCTTGGTATCCTTCTTCATCATGAGATATCTAAGCGTAGAATGATCAGTGAAAATTGTGACTTTTGGCCTAAGTAGGTAGGGACGAAATTTCTCCAAAGCAAACACTACTGCCAAAAATTTTTTCCCGATTGTAGTGTAGTTCATTTGGGAATCACTGACGAGTAATAAATCATGTGCTGCTTGTTATCAATGCGCTATCCTAAGACAACCCCTATGGAAAAATCTGAAGTATCACACATGATTTTGAACGACTCTAATCAATCTGGTGCAGATATGATTGGTGCAGAAATAAGCTCCTTCTTAAGCTTCTCCCAAACATTAAAACATTCATTATCAAATGTGAAGGGCATATCCTTAGCTAAATGATTGGTTAAGGGTCTAGCAAATTTGCTAAATTCCTTAATAAACCTACGATAGAAACTGACGTGTCCTAAAAAAGATCAGATATCTTTGACACATTTAGACATAGGGAGCTTCGCTATTACTTCAATTTTGACTTTATCCACTTTAACCCCTTTCTTTTAAATTTCATGACCCAAGACAATTTCATATGTTACCATGAAGTAGCATTTATCCCAATTTAAAGTCAAATTTTCTTAGCACAACGTTGGAGGACAAGATGGTGAAGACATTGATCGAATGAGTCTCCATAAATGGAGAAATCATTCATGTATTTCTAAGAATCATTCTACCATGTCAGAGAATAGACTCAACATGCAACATTGAAACATTGTTGGGGGCATTGCACAAACTGAAAGGCATTCAGCAATAAGCAAATGTCCCAAATAGGCATGTGAACATAGTCTTCTCTTGGTCCTTCGGAGCTATTGGGATTTGAATGTACCCCGAGTAACTATCCAAGAAACAGTAATACTCGGCCAACTAGACGTTCAAGCATTTGATCAATGAAGGGCAGTGAGAAATGGTCCTTACTAGTGACAACATTCAATTTTCTATAGTCGATGCGAACCCGAATCTTTGTGAGGAGTCGAGTTTGGACCAACTCTTTATTCTCATTTTCTATTATAGTGAAACTGGATTTTTTTCAGAATCGTGTGGAGAGAATTGACCCATTGGCTATCAAAAATGGGATAGATGATCCCATTGACTAGGAGTTTTAAAATTTCAGTACGAACAACCTCTTACATTATAAGGTTTAACCTACGCTGCGGGCTTATCTTAAGTGTCATTTCTTCATTGAGATGAATGTGATGTTGAAATATGGCTGGACTCAATACCTTGATGTCGGTCATGGTCCAACCAATGGCTTCTTTATATTTTCTAAGAACTGACATAAGGTTTTTTTCATGCCTGCAGTCAAATGTGACACTATAATGACTGGAAGAGTTTTTTGTTTCCCTAAGTAGACATATTTGAGATGCTTAGACAAAGCTTTCAATTCCATGGAAGGGGAGACTCAATGGAAGGAGGAGTCAAGTTTGTTGGCTCCAAATTTAGTGAAATAGGACTTGATGCCCAATTCACAGTAGACTCAACAATCTGATTAATGTCAAAATTCATAGACTCCAATTCAAACTTGCTCTCAGTTTCTAGCTCCAATTCTTCTCTATGTTCACTTGTCATGTTCTCAATGAGGTTGACTTCAAATGTTTGATCCTCAACATCACGGGGTTGCTTTCCTAGATTGAAGATATTAACTTCTTCAGTCACGTCTCCAAAAGTTAACCTCATGGTTCCGTTCCTACAGTTGATAATTGTATTGGCAGTAGCAAGGAACGGGCGCCTTAGGATAACGAGAGTTTGAGACGTAGGATTAGACACATGTTCTATCTCAAGAATTATAAAATCCATGGGGCAGAAAAACTCCCATACCTAGATAACGACATCATTAATTTTTTTCTTGGGAACTTTCACTGACCAGTCAGTCAATTGGATGGTGACTCGGGTTAGACTAAGCTCACCCAACCCGAGTTGTTGATAAACTGAGAAGGGGAGCAAGTCTATGCTTGCTCTTAAATCAAGGAGTGCATGACTAATTTCGACTTGTCTTATTGTGCAAGCAATGGTAGGACAACCTGGATCCTTGTACTTGAGAGGGATCGACGCGATAGTAGCTCACTAATGTTAGTAGATAAGAAGACTTTCTTGAGTACATTAATCTTTTTTCTTGGTGCACATGTCCTAAACAATTTTTTTTTATGACGGGACTTGCTAGATAGCATCAAGAAGTGACACATTAATCTTCACTTAATTAAATATCTCAATTATCTTTTCCATGCATTTTGTTTGTCTGTCTTGAGCCTATTTGGAGATGGTATTATAGACTTGTGCACCTGATCGGCTGACTTGTCTTTTTTTTTATGTCATGTTAGGACCCTCCCCCACACCTATCTCATGCATTGTCCCTAATGTATGAAAGAAATGTATAGATGCATGAAATGAAATATAAAAGGGGTGAAGTTACCGATACACTGGGTCGAATAGACTCATAGCCATTTCATTTATCAGTACTGATTCCAAGAAAGGTTTAAGGTGTTGACTATTTATCTTAAAGTCATTCCAATTCTTATTGTTACTGATCTCTACAGCCCCATGTGAAAACACAGTCTTAACAACGAATGGCCCAGTCCATCTCCACTTTAGCTTTTCTGAAAAAATGAAGCCTAGAATTATAGAGTAAGACTTTTTATCCGGGGATAAAAGTTTTTCTTATGATATGCTTATCATGAAAAATCTTAACTCTATCTTTTATGATCTTTGCATTCTCTCATGTCTCATTTCTCAACTCCTCTAATTTAGAAATTTGTAATTTTTGAACATCACTAGCCTTGTCCAAATCAAAATTTAGCTGCTTGATTGCCTATAAGACCCAATGCTCTAACTCAACGAGTAGGTGACAAGCCTTCCCAAAGACTAACCTATATGGAGACATTCCTACAATCGCCTTGAAAGCGGTCCTGTACTCATAAGGCATCTGCAAGTTTGGTCGACCTATCTTTCTAATTTTGGCTCATAGTCTTCTCCAAAATAAGTTTAATTTGTCTGTTGGAGACTTCTACTACCCACTAGTTTGAGGGTGATAAGGTGTGAACAATTTGTGTGTTATGACATATTTTCGCATAAGAGCTTCAAAGTTCTATTGTAGAAATGACTGCCATTATCGCTAATAATGGCTCGTGGGGTTCCAAAGTGCGAGAAAATGTTCTCTTTCAAGAACTAAACAAAAAATTTTTGTCATTAATCTTGCTAGAAATGGCTTATACCTATTTTGACACATAATTCATCGCAACCAATATATATTGGTTTCCAAAAGAGTTAGGAAAAGAACCCATAAAGTCAATGCCCCAAACATCAATGAGTTCTATTTGTAGAATTGGGTTGAGAGGCATCATATTTCGTTTTGAAATCCTTTCTACCATTTGGCATCTAGGGCATGTCTTACAAAAATCATAAGCATCTTTAAACAAAGTGGGCCAATAGAACCCACTTTGTAGTATTTTTTTCAGCAGTCTTGCTGGGAGATCATGACAAAAGGACAGAATACTCTTAATTTTCTCATCAGAAATGCATCTCCTAATGATTTAGCCTGAATAGTACTTGAAAAGATATGGTTCCTTGATAGATAGTAAAAAGTGCATATTTATCATCACATTTACTATCACATTTTCATATTTATTCATATAATCATGCACTATTACTAATATTTTATTATTTATTGTGTGTAGGCCTTGAGTAATAAAAATAAAGGAATAAAGCCTTAAAAGAAGCCCAAAAGCCCATGTTTAAAGCCCAATGCAAAAGTTGCAATTATCAAATGTCAAAATTGCAATTACTAAGGGCAATAGTTGCAAATACTAAAAGAAGAGGGAAGGATAGACTTCTATTCAACCCTAAATACTTGCAGGATGAGGATAAAAGCCAAAGAAGAGAGTGCAAAGATAACAAATTCGTTGATAAAAGATTTGGATTTAGGGTAACTTGCTTCCCAAGTTATCCTGAAAATTCAAAATAAAGAGTCGAGATACAACTTCCAGAAGGATAAACCCAGATGGACGGACCAGAGGAGGCCACGCGAGAAGACGCGTGGCCAGTTGCACACAATGGCCGCGGAAACGCGGGGCCGCGTTTCCGCGGCAATACGGATGACTCTGGGTAACAGTTTTCTTGGAGGAGTCGTATTGGGACTCTACCTCCCTTCTGCACCTATAAATACCCCTGCAGAGCAACAGAGAAGGGCGTCAAGCGCAGTACATGGCCAAATCTAGGGTTTTTAGGCTTTCTTCTAGTTTGTAGTTAGGTTTTTATTTTTCTTTTTGCAATTTTTATTTTTTTTTATGTAAATAAGAGAGAGAGGCCTATGTTGAGAGTGACACCGATGTACTCTCCTCTTTTTTGCCATTGTTTCAAGCAATAAAGGTAACCATTTATTTTATGTTAATCGCTTTACTTTCTTTTTCTTTTTCTTTTTCTTTTCTACTTCACCTCTGTTGGTTTTTGATGAGAATACAAGTGAATTCCAAAGCACAATTATAACAAAGTCTTTGTGAGTGCAAACGATACTTCATGGAGATGTTCTCCTCCTCAAGGTCCGTATCACTTCATTCTTGCCCAGCTTGATGATATAATGCGAATAGGGGACTGAGCTCGATCTTATGACTTATGCGTTGAACGCCTCCGAAGCAAGGTAGAACATGCAAGGTTTTCAGGTAACTCATCAACCGAACTAAGGTAAGTATTTCTTTTTCTTTCTTTTCTTTTATTTTTGTAGATTAAATCACCAACACTTCAACTCTTTCTTTCCCAACTCATTGTAAATACCGCTTTCTTCCTAACCTAACTTTAACTACTATTTTCTTATTTTTCTTTTAATAACTAAAAGAAGAATTTTTTAGAGAACTTACTAAACAAGCTTCTATCGCTAGTCCCTCCCTGAGGATCACGACCCGCATAGCCATTGCTACAGCGGATAGAATTGAGCAACTTGCACATCTCTAATTCTTAAATCTGATATATTATATTTTGTGTGCAGGTAAAAATCTCAATCATCATTTTGGCGCCGTTGCCGGGAGGGACGGTAAGTATTCTCTAAAAAAAAAAATTTAACTAATTCTTTTATTCTTTCTATTTGCAGGTTCAGAGAACAGGAAAACTAACAGCAACAAGGACATATAGCAACTATGTGCCTCTACTACCCTCGAAGGCAGAGCAACAGGGCCTACTTCAGAGCCGCGTTTCCGCGGCAAAAGCCGCGTTTCCGCGGCCTGAGTAGTTCACTACTCATTCAGTCTTCTGCAGGTTGCTGCAATTTGCAAGTTTGATTTGTCTGCTCTGTTAAATAGTTTCTGTGATCACCCTGTACACTGCTAATTAATTAACAGTAACCCATTTGTTGAAAAAAATAAAAAAATTAGACTCTTGCATATAGGCATGTGTCTATCTAATTTTTTTTAATTTCTGTTGAAGAGTGCTGGAGCAAAGGTACGTGTGCATAGCATCTAGTATAAGAACACTTTTGGATTGTTTACATTGCTTAAGTGTTGCTTTTCTTGTACACTGCACTAAATTGACTTAAGGGCTTGTCCTATAAATAAGATAAGGTGGGGATTTCATCACCCTTCCTTGGCCCACAAACAATCTCCTCACTCACTAACCCAAGCCTAACTAAAAATGAGTAGACGTTGGCCCTAGGGATATCTCGGACTCAATTAGGAGATTATCCTAAGGGGGAACGGTGTTAGAAATTGACTCCTGTCAAATCAGTGTCTAGGAAGGGGATTGAGGGCCGAAAGCCCGAAGATTGGTGGTTATTTAATTAAGGAACGTCTTTGACGGAAAACCTCCCACCAATCTTACCCTACCTCGCGTGGACAATCTAACCAGTTAGGAGTCGTCTAGGTCATAGGTCTACCCTAACTTAGGTTAGAATTTTTTTATTGTTTGCTTATTTGTTTGTTTTCTTTTTCTTTGTTTGTGTTTGTGTGATATAGCATATAATAATAATTTTTTCAATTTTAATCCATATTACACACCGACCTCTTTTTCGGATATTACCAACCCGGCATATCATAACTTTGACCAACCTAGTGTGCCGGAATGGTCTTATCTGAATGAATATAACCCATGTCCCCCATCTTTTGGCCATAATTTTCACAATAATTTTAACTCTTCACAGAGTTCATAGGGTTTCGCTTCCCCGAGTCCAATTTTCAACCAACTTGTCCTCCGTATCCACCTTGTCCACAATATTTCCAAGATTCATACTCAGATCCACCCATTCAGAATAGAAAACCATCTATCTTGGAAATGATGAGTATGCATGAGTCCAAGTAACAACAACCATCAATCTTAGACATGATGATGCGTGAGTCCAAGCAACAATCACAGAATCTGACGGACTCACAATTTCATCATGATTGTCCCAACAACACTTCCTCTTTTCAAGTCCAATCATAAAATGATGCACCAATCGACTATGAAAAGATGCTTGAAGCCATGACTCAAGCTAGATTAGCTCGTGATCATGAAATAGATATGATGGTTCAATCTTTACGTTCTCACCGTTCGGCCATTTCTGATATCGCTAACCATTCTGTTAGAGCCGACGAGCCACGTTGTTTTGGACAACAAGATTCTAATTCAGGACCATCATTTGAACTTGCTGAAACTCCAATTTTTGATAGTTTTGCAAGTTATTCCTTTCCTGAAATAGAACTTGAGCATGAATATGATCATGATCTCCCACTTGGTGATTCAATTCTACTTCCTGATTCAATAATGACTTCGGTGTCTTCACCTGATTTTACTTTTCCCGAGTCAACATTGGATCCTGTGCCAATTCATCATGAAATTGAATCACCCATTTTTGATGATCATATTAAACTTGACCAATTTTATAATTTTGAAAGTCCCATGGATAAATTGGCAAGTTCTCATTTTTATGACATTGAACTCAATGAGATATGTGACCTAGATTCTCAAATCTGTGATCAAGTTCAAATTCCCGAATCATTATTGACTTCTGTTTTGTTACCCAACTTAGGTAATCTTTTAGAGTCAGTTTTGATTCCCACAGCTCTCATTCCTGAACTTGAATCACCAATATTGAGTCACATTCCATTGTGGGAAAATGATTGTGGACTTGAGTTTCAACTTCTTGATTTGGACCCACTTCTTGAACCAAGCCCGATTCCTGAACTATTACTTGATTTAAGTTTCTTTCCTGAGTCAATATTCAATCCCGCACTTCTGACGTCCAAGTCAATCATTTCATCTTTTGACACTCCATTTTGGGACAAGGCGGTTGACACAATTGACTCTGAAAATAATTATGAAATTTGGAAATTTGATGGGGTGGAATTGTTAAAAAATGATAATACATACATTTTAGTGGGTTATACAAGAGAAATTTCTGGTGGGTTCCTCCGAATACCACATTATCTTGATTGGGTAGCAACGCTTGGCCCAATTAGACCACCACCGGAACCACCACCTTGAGGTAACATCTGCCTTCCCTTTCTTCTTTTTCATGCATATATGCATACATTCATACATTGAGGACAATGCATGAGATAAGTGTGGAGGGAGGCTTTACTAACATACTAACATAGGTAGAACTAATAAAAAAAAATTGCTAATAAAAAAATTTGCTAAAAAAAAAATTTTAAAAAAAAAGGATAATATTTTGACTTATCTTTTGAAAGAAATCTAAGTTAGTCTTAAGAATTAGGAAAATCATGATTAGGATTTCTAAAAACTTGGTCAAAATAAATAAATTGTTGAATTTTTAGGTATAGGAGGAGAAATTGAATAAGTAATTAGTCTTGATTTTTACCTTAATAAAATGTGCATACCTAATGCATATCTAGGATTCAAAGACAAAGACCCTTGTGCCTCATATATATATATATATATATATATATATATATATATATATATATATATAAATAAAAAATAATAAAATAAAATCACTAATTAAGCTGGATACATGTGCCTCAAGAAGCATAAGTATTCACGCCTAAAGGTGATTGTATAAATAAAAACCTTAGTTTTGTGGCCTAGTTCACTCGAATCCTTAAGTCCGTGGGGTATTTTCTCACCCGGTACCCTAAAACCGATCGGTTTGAGAGCCACCGACTTTAAGTTCGCTACATGGGTGGATTAGAAAGCCTAAGAAAACTAAGAAAATTACTTATATATGTACTAACACATCTAATAGTTAATTAGTTAAGTATGAGGGCCTCAAGAAGCCTTGATACTTACACGGAAGAAAATTAGATCAGTTATACATATTAAAAAAAAAGAAAAAAAATAATAATAAAGAGGCATGAGAGTCCAAGTTAAGGAATTCCTAGTAAAGATTCCAAGGATGCATATGACTTTTGGTAACGAAAAAGACTATACAAAAATTCAATTTTGATCCTTACCTAAAATGGATAACAATTTACTATATAAAGACTAAGTTTAAGAATGAATAAAAATGAGGATCCTAAAAACTTATAGATTACTTAGTTTCTTCAAACTATTTCAAATATTTTCCTTTTTATGGATTTTGTGGGTGTAATCCGCTGAAAACCCTCATGAGACAACACTCGTCCTTTAGGGTAACCTAGGGGTTTAACGGCTTGTTGCACGTGCTAAGTGCAATCGTGATTCCTACGAAAGTGAGTTAGCTATTTTATTTTTTTCTTTTTCTTTTTGATTTTTACTCGAGGACGAGCAAAAAGATAAGTGTGGGGGTGTGATAGGTAGTAAAAAGTGTATATTTATCATCACATTTGCTATCACATTTTTATATTTATTCATATAATCATGCACTATTACTAATATTTTATTATTTATTGTGTGCAGGCCTTGAGCAATAAAATTAAAGGAATAAAGCCTTAAAAGAAGCTCAAAAGCCCATGTTTAAAGCCCAATGCAAAAGTTGCAATTATCAAATATCAAAATTGCAATTACTAAGGGCAATAATTGCAAATACTAAAAGAAGAGGGAAGGATAGACTTCTATTCAACCCTAAATACTTGCAGGATGAGGATAAAAGCCAAAGAAGAGAGTGCAAAGATAACAAATTCGTTGATAAAAGATTTGGATTTAGGGTAACTTGCTTCCCAAGTTATCCTGAAAATTCAAAATAAAGAGTCGAGATACAACTTTCAGAAGGATAAACTCAGATGGACGGACCAGAGGAGGCCACGCGAATTGCCACACGATGGCCGCGGAAACGCGGCCAGAGCCGCGTTTCCGCGGCAATACGGATGACTCTGGGTAACAGTTTTCGTGGAGGAGTCGTATTGAGACTCTACCTCCTTCTGCACCTATAAATACCCCTGCAGAGCAACAGAGAAGGGCGTCCAGCGCAGTACAGGGCCAAATCTAGGGTTTTTAGGCTTTCTTCTAGTTTGTAGTTAGGTTTTTATTTTTCTTTTTGCAATTTTTCTTTTTTTTTTATGTAAATAAGAGAGAGAGGCCTATGTTGAGAGTGACACCGATGTACCCTCCTCTTTTCTGCCATTGTTTCAAGCAATAAAGGTAACCATTTATTTTATGTTAATCGCTTTACTTTCTTTTTCTTTTTCTTTTCCTTTTCTACTTCACCTCTATTGGTTTTTAATGAGAATACAAGTGAATTCCAAAGCACAATTATAACAAAGTCTTTGTGAGTGCCAACGATACTTCATGGAGATGTTCTCCTCCTCAAGGTCCGTATCACTTCATTCTTGCCCAGCTTGATGATATAATGCGAATACGGGACTGAGCTCGTTCCTATGACTTATGCGTTGAACGCCTCCGAAGCAAGGTAGAACATGCAAGGTTTTCAGGTAACTCATCAACCAAACTAAGGTAAGTATTTCTTTTTCTTTCTTTTCTTTTATTTTTGTAGATTAAATCACCAACACTTCAACTCTTTCTTTCCCAACTCATTGTAAATACCTCTTTCTTCCTAACCTAACTTTAACTACTATTTTCTTATTTTCCTTTTAATAACTAAAAGAAGAATTTTTTAGAGAACTTACTAAACAAGCTTCCATCGCTAGTCCCTCCCTGAGGATCACGACCCGCATAGCCATCGCTACAGCGGATAGAATTGAGCACCTTGCACATCTCTAATTCTTAAATCTGATATATTATATTTTGTGTGCAGGTAAAAATCTCAATCATCATTCCTCCCAAAAGAATACTAGACTTGAGATAAGAACCGGTATACATCCTGTTTCGACCACTGAGATGAAGTTTAGTTTGTGACTAAGTAGTTCACTATATCGACAAATCAAGGTTCTTTAAAGGCAACTAAAAGTTGTTCATCGGGAAAGTCATCATTGATGGGCAATTCGTTGCATGGAGAATTTGGGATATGCAAGAGATGGTCAGTAACAACATTTTCTATGCCTTTCTTATCTTGAATCTCGAGATCAAATTTTGAAGAAGCTGAAAGTACACCTAGAGGGGGTATTAGAATTTAAACACTAATTGCTAACACACTATGTGTAACTAAGAGTGAGCCTGAATTCCCCATGAAGGGCTCTGGAACTACTCTTCTAGATTTCTTTAGATTAAGAGTTGAGGTGCTATTAAAAGCTCTCTTGGTTCAACACAAGTGTGGGCACACAAACAATATCAAGCATGTATAAATATGAGAAAGTAATAATAATACAAGATATAAAGAAAGAGAGAAAATAGATCAAACACAAACACAGTGATATGTTTTGAGGTTCGAGCCACTGCTCTACGTTCCCGCTTTCACACAGAAGGATTTCCACTATGTCCACACAGTACCTTTCACAAAGGTGTAAATCACCTAGGGGGTGGATAGGTGACAAGTTAATCTAAAGCATAACAATGAGGAATTAAAGCTAATTATGCAAACTAAAGCTATTATGAAAACACACAATGTATAACCAAAGAGTGTAACCGAATTCCTGGTGAAGGGCTCTGGACTATCTATTCAAGATTCCTCTAAATTAAGAGTTGAGGTGCCACTATGACTTTCTTGGTTGAATACAAGTATGAGTAAACAATCCCAAGCATATATCAATTAAGCACAAGAAACATAAAGCAAGTAAAATATATAAACAATAAGCACATGTAAGATATAAAGACAAGTGAGAGAGATATGAGCAATCGCAAACACAAGAGATTTGTTCCGAGGTTCGAGCACACTTGCTCTACGTCCCTGCCTTCAACACTATGAAGGATTTCCACTAGAATTGATCCCGCAAGATCACTTAGTGCCGCAACACCTACAACGAGTTCACACTAGAACTCTTGGACTCACAAGTCCCTCACTTTTTCCCGCAAGAACTACACAATACGAACTCACATGTTCACCAAGGCCGTAGCTCTACAACACTCTCCAATACAAGATGCAAGGTGATCTCTTCTCTTTGATCACCAACAAACACTCTCACAAACAAAGCTTCTATAACATAGATAAGACTATGAAAAGTTCAAGCTTGTGTGAGAAAAACTTGGATAGATTTGGAGGTGGAAGACTCAAGAAAGTTTTTGATAAAATCAAGAGATTCACTCTTGAAAAACTCCTTTTGATTTGAAAATGAAAACTCTAAAAACTTGTTGAAAAACTTCTATGGAAGATAAGAAAATAGCTCTAGAAAGCTCTCCCAAAAATCTTAACCAAAACTGGCCCAAAACCCCAATTTATATAGGCTGTCAAAACTAGCTGTAGGGGCCAGATTGGCCTGCCGGTCGACCGGCCGGTCGATCCCGGTCATATTTGGCGTTGCCGGTCGACCGCTCGATCGACCGCACCCAAGTCAAAGACCTATCACTCGACCGATCGGTCGACCGAGGCTAGAACCAGAGAGCATTGCTCGCTAGCCGGTTGACCGCTCGGTCGACCGGGGTCAGATCAAGAGAGTGAACTCTCTGGATCGGTCGACCGCCCAATCGACCAGCCCTCAAGCCAGGGCTTGTGCATGTTGTTGTGCACATCGGCCGACCTCTCGATCGACCGACTTCTGACTCGGTTGACCGGTCGGTCGATCGCCAGAAGCCCAGGTCTGGAATATTAAATGGATTAAAATTTGATCTTTTAACATCCTATAAAATCCTATAAAATCACATAAAATTCACAAAAATCAGTTCATTGAAATACTTTGAAGTACAAATATGTGTGATCAAAATTCAACACATATTATAAACTATTTGAACCATTTCTGTGATATATAATTAAGCTTTAAATAAAAACTGGTATTTTTCAAAATCAAACTTTTAAATGAAAATCAATTTTTCGAAAGCTTATCCAAATACAAAACAAGATATTTAATACACATTTGAAGCTTAGTGTGTATGGATATGATTCAGTACACATATAAGATGAAATATCTATGTTTTTGACCATAAGCACTATACAAAATTTTGACTTAAACAAAACTTAAACACATGATATAGAAACATCAAACAAGTTTTTCTAAACATTTGAGTCATCAATGTGTATGTATGAAATCCAAAACACATATAAACCATATAAACTTGTTTTGATGAAATCTAATCATGAAACATAAGGATGTATACTTTGAAGCTTAAAACTAAAACGGTATTTTCTAAAATCAAAACTATTCTTACGAAAACACAATATAAATTTTGTGTGTGTGTATGAGCTTGAGCAATCCACAACTAATCTATCATTTATATTTTATCTAAAAGAAAATCTTAACACTTACAAATATAGACTCAAACCTTGAAAATCTTCTCTTTGAAAATCTTCTCTTCATCTTGACTTGGTCCAAACCTTGATCCAAAGATATAGACTCCTCTTGAGTACTTGATGCGATCTTGAAACGCGTGCTCTTGAATCAACATGTTCTACCTTCAGAACTTGACTTCAAATCTTTTTTTGAAACTAAACACCGACTAAGATCTTGATCAAATATCTAAAAATATAAACACAAAATTATTAGTACTATAACTACATGCGTTAATCATCATCAAAACTAGAGTAAAGGGCCTTTGGGCCAATAATCTCCCTCTATTTGATGATGATAAAACTCATGGAGTTATATATGCATGGATTAAAGATAAACTTCATAGAAGCTCCCCTTAACTCATGCATAGCAAATAAACATATAGATATTCAATGAAATCACATAAACAAGCTTATATGTATAAAGAAAAACACGTAGCATGTGAAATCACCTAGAGGGGGGGTGAATAGGTGATGGCTATATGATAATGGCAATTATGCGGAATTTAAAAAAAATTAACTCTAAACAATTAACACAATACAATATTTCTTGCAAGTAAAAGACAATGTAAAATTGCAAGTAATAAAAGAGATAGAGTTAGAGAAATTTGAGCAAACGCAAACACGCCGATATGTTTCCGAGGTTCGAGCCACGCTCTACGTCCCCGCCTTCACACTTGAAGGATTTCCACTATTGAGGATCCCACCGGATCAACAATACAAGGACAACACTTGTCCGTCTCCCGTGATGACACTTCACCACCTTGAGCACACTAGCTCGCCTTGAGGCCGATGCCTCTACAACTTCACTCAATTACAAAGGAAGTGATCACACTTGATCACTTTTACAAAAGCTCACTAAGCACAATCCTAGAACCAAATAGTAGAGTAAGAGTATGGGATTGTGTAGTGCAAAACAAGAGAGAAGTAGAGGAATAGGATTACAAGATGAGTGTCTAGAAATTTAGGCCTTTGAGAGAAAATCTTGTCTAAAGGAAAACTTAGAAATCTTTTGAAAACTCTTGTAAAAATGCACTTGATAGCTCTAAAATCATTAGTCATATCATATGAAGTGACCACCTATTTATAGGGGTCAAAAACAGCCTAAGAAATCCGTTGGAATCAAATCCCAAGTCAAAAACTGTCAGAAAATATAGCTGTTGGAATCTGTCAGAGATTCTGACAGCGGTCGGTCGACCGGCCGGTCGACCGACAACGGTCAAAAATATGGCCGTTGGGGGTCATCGGTCGACCGCCCGGTCGACCCAATTGGAGCGAGAGTTGGGTCCAGAATTCGGTCGACTGGTCGGTCGACCGACACACACTTGCACAGTTTTGTGCATGTCGGTCGACTGGTCAGTCGACCGGTTCCTGACAGTTCTGAAAAATCAGAACTGCCAGAACCTGAAATGCTGGGTTTTGGGTTTAAGGTTTTGGTTAAATGTTTTGGCACTTGTAAAATACTAGAGTATGAGCATATGTCATAGCTCTATCAAAGTAAAATATGTTGATATAAATCTTTTTGACAAAAACTTATTTTTCAAATATTTTCTTTTCAAAAGAAAAAAAATCTAACTTGAAAAACATGTTGGATCTAAATCAAGGTAAGAAATGATTTTTGAAAAGGCCTTTTGAAGTCTAGAACTTAAATAGAAAGTGTGTGTAAGTGTAAATCCCATAACTCTATTTCTACTATCTAGTTTTGACAAAATATCTAAAATGAAAATAAACAAAACACAAATCTTGAATTCTTTAGCAAAGTCTTGATTTGTTCTTGATCTTTTCTTCAACGCATATTCCCGAAGCTTCCTATGTGCTTTAGCTTGGGAAAGCAAATGTTGGGCGAACTCCAAATGTGTGAGTCTTTTAGTGGAGTCGTCAAAAACCTGTTCTTGAACCTGAAATACTTTTAAACAAGATTGTTAAATACATAACTAAATATGTTTTGCTATCATCAAAATAACCGGGATAATGGCCTTTGGGCCAACAATCTCCCCCTTTTTGATGATGGCAAAACATATGTAGTTATCACAAAATATTTTGGGTAGAGTCTTCAAATGAAGCTCCCCCTCAACACAAGCATATATAAAAAATCATACTCAGGCATAGTGATAAAAAAAATAAACATCACACATCCATGCCAATCACAACATATCAACTACTCATGTCATATCATAGATAAGGAAATAAGTCTCATACATGACATAAATACATACCACAAAAGATACATGTCCACAAAATAAAAAGTGTCCAACACAACAAAGTCCAACACAACAAAATAAGTCAAGTACATAACAAAATAACAAAGTGTCACAAAATATCTCTCTCTAAAATCTCTCCCCCTTTTTGACATCATCAAAAGGGGAGGTCACTCTGCACTGCCAGCACCGCCGTCATCATCCTCCTCGTCGTCGTCCTCGGAAGAAGACTCCGCAGCCACCATCGTCTGGTCACCATCAGCATCAGACTTGGAAGAGGAAGAAGAGTCTGCCCCCTCAGAATCATCAGCATCAACTCTGGGTCGTGGTGGCACAGTGGAAGAAGGAGCTCTGGCTGGAAAAGGAGGACCTCTGGAGGGAAGAGGACGAGAAATGGTCGTGGGATCAGGTGGAGCCATATTGAACTTCGTATAGAGACCCTCAAGTTGTGAGTCCATGTATCTCATGGAATCAGCAAAATAAGTCATGTCTGTACGAAGTCCCTGATACCGTGCATCCATCTCAGCACGAAAAGCAGTATCTCGCTGCTCAATCCAGGCCTGATGTGCCTCGATCTGAGAGCGTACTGCAGATGAAATGAGAGACTCTAAATCTGAAGGTGCAATGGGTGCAGAAGAAGAAGAGGATGGTCCTGGAGCTGGAGGAGGAACAGGAGGGGGAATAGGAGGTGCTTGTCTCCGCAGCTGGGCTTCCATCCTTTTCAGGAGAGTCCCATCAATGTTAGGTGAAGGATTATCATACTCAACAGAAGAGAGATCAAAATCTAAGGCCTTGAGAATACGGGTAATCAGCATGCCATAAGGCAAGCTTCTCCCGGACAGACGGATTTGTTCAGAAGCCATGTGTGATGCAATGAGACGGGGTACATCAATTTTAATGCCTCGCAGAAGGCAATAAATGATAAGAGGAACAGGACCCCTAGCATGGCTGAATTCGCCAGATTTTGGGAGAAGGTTATTGAAGACAATCTTGGCTAGGACTTGAGATTGTAGAGTATACCTACTTACAACCTCGTTCCTTACCAAGCCGGGGTTGTTATCCCCGTGAAGTAAAGTGGATGCGGTGAGTGCAGACTCACCCTCCGGAAATTCTCCAAAATCCTGTAAATCATTGGAATAAACATCAACTCCACCAGGGGAGAGATGTAGGATACTAGCGAACTGGTCAAGGTTGAGCTTGATATCCCTACCTAAGACTCTGGTATAGAGAGTGTCCCCTTCAAGAGAAATGTTTGTATAGAAGTAGGGCATGAGGGGTGAGTACACTTTCTCTCTAATGGTCACAAACCTCTCTAAAGAGTTGTTATGCATGAAACGGGCAATGTCCAGGTGTTCAAGGTCTTGGAAGACAACAAATCTTCCAGAAATGAGATTTCTCTTGGACAAATTGATATACCTATGCTCAGCAACCTCATTAACAAAGGGGTTTTTAGGTTTAGGAACATGGGAAGAGGGTTTAGCAGGAGCCTTGCCCTTTTCAGATCTAGTTCTCTTAGAGGTAGACATTTTTGAGAGTAAAGATATGATTTTTAGGTTAAGCTTGATCTAGATACTAGGAAACCTAAAGATCTTGACAAGTAATGGAAGAAATTGAAGCAAGAGATGATCAACAGCAAGAAAGATTTGATTTTTACCTTGGAGATGAAAACTGAAACCCTAATACTCCAAATCCTGAAATACTCCAAATCCAGCGGTTGAAAAGCCTTGAAACTGAAGATCCACAATCTAAAGGAGGATTATGAAGTGGGTTTTTGAGGGATTTTAGATCGGAAGAAGGATTAAAAAGTTGGAAAATTTTTGGAGTGGAGAGGAGTTCGGGTTCGTCGCCAGCGAGTGAGGAGAGAGAGAAAAAAAACGAAATATAAAGCAGATTCCCGCGTGTTCCCGATGCCCGGTCGACTGCCCAGTCGACCCAGAGCAAACCGAGAGCTCTGTAAGTTCAGACGGTCGACTGGTCGGTCGACTCGGCAGATACAGAGAGCTCGCGGTGACAAGTCGGTCGACTGGGGTTAGGGCCGGTCGACCGGTTTTGTCTGAAAACCAGCAAACAGATTCTGTTAAAAAAAATTTTTTTTTAGAAGAAATTATAACAAATAAAATATGTTATATTATAACATACAGGAATACATCAATCAGTTTTAAATCTTCATTTAGATTATCGCATCAACAAAACTTCACACAAGAAATGTTTTAATTTTTATTTTACATATTTAAACAAAGATATAAAGATGTTGAAGCCGAATACCCAGTGACGGGTTCTGAACTTCATCCTCTTGATTCCTCTTGAATGAGTTGAGGTGCGCAATTGCCATCTTTAAGGTATTTGTTTAAACAAGAAATTTTGATTATTAATTTATACTTTTGAAAAATAGTATATACATATAGATACAAAAAAAATATGGACATGTGGACAAATATGACATAAGGCATAAAAATACAAGATATGAAAATTAATACAAGGCATGTACACAACATGATAGAAGGTTAGTTCTATATAAGCATGTATCAATAACAAACAAAAACAAACTAACAATTCTATACTTATGTATACATGTCAAAAAGAAATCAAAATTGAACATGGCATATACAATCATGTTAGAGTTGCAAGTTTATACTAATTATGTATCAATGGAGTATAAAACTAAACTAACAATCCTATAACAATTGTATATACAAAATAAAAAAAATCTTAAATGGAGATGTTACCAATTTACGGGTAGTCTCCAAAAATAGGTGCCTCCACGATAGCGATGCAAGTTAGATTTGAACTTTGAGCTTAGTTGCATCTACCACCCGGGCACCGTCTCCCCCTAAGTCTTGGAGGAAGTAGATCCACCTGTGTCACCTACATTTGGAGGATCTTTTGGTACCCAAATCTTTGAGGGTCCTTTAGGGTTAGTACCGGGGCGAACCCAAACATATTTATTCTTAACATTATTTTTAGCATAACAAAATTTTTCTAAATGGCCTTTGCGGCCACAATGAGTGCAAACATAAATCCTACCATTACCATACATGTATGCATGCTTGTGAGTGTGAGTATGTTTCCGTGCATGTGTATGTGCATGTTGTGCATGTTTCCCTTGGGGTGTTCCCTTAGGAAATTTAGAAGCTATCTTTTTCAAATCAAATGCACAATTTTTAAGTGTGGAGTCCAAAGCATCAACACGCTTTTGGATCTCAACAAAATCATTTTTATCAATTGAAACTATGGTGGTTTTACCCTTATTTGCAAGTTTATATTTATCAAAATCATTTTTCAATTTTTCAAAAGAGCTAGATAAAACATCCTTTTCTTTAACAACTATTTCAACTTTATGTTTTAAAGCTTCATTTTCTCTTTTTAATTTCTTATTTTGAGATTGGGAAATTTCATACCTATTTTGCAATTCTTCAAAAAATTGTGCAAGTTCATCCATAGTTAACTCATCTTCATCTAAAGAGTTTTCTAGAGTTACCTTTGGTGCATCCTCCCCATGTGCCATGAAACACATGTGCGCGGCGTCGACTTCCTCTTCGGATTCCGACTCCGTGTCATCCCAAGTAGCCACCATGGCCTTCTTCTTTCTTTGCCCGTTCTTGGATGTGGTCGCTTGTAGAGCGGGGCAATCGGCAATGAGGTGACCGATCTTCTTGCAATGAAAGCAAGGACCGGGCTCCTCTCTTTTTCTTTCAAATCTCCCTTGAGGTTTCCCTCGCCGGAAATTGCTTTGTCTTCCCTTTTTGTAGAACATCTTGCCCACCTTCCGGATGAGCATGGCGAAGTCTTCATCGCACTCGTCCGATGAGTCATCCTCGTCTTGAATGGTTGGAGCGGCTTTGAAGGCTATTGATTTCTTCTTTGGAGCCTCCCTTTCTTCTCGAACCTTCATCTCCATCTCATGTGTTTTGAGATTGCCGATGAAGCCGGAGAAGTCCATCTCCTCTTTGTCATTTAACTCTTTGAGGGTTGTCGCCTTGACTTCCCAAGCTTTGGGAAGAGCTCGAATCACCTTCCTTATCTTTTGATCGTTGTCAATCTTGTCGCCTAAGGAAGAAAGAGCATTTGTTATTTTTGTAAAGCGAGTGAGCATGTCATCAATGCTCTCATTATCAATCATGTAAAAATTCTCATATTGAGAACGTAACAAGTCAACTTTTGCTCTCTTGACTTGTGACGTTCCCTCATGAGTCACAATAAGCATGTTCCAAACTTCATATGCCGATTTACAATTAATGATGCGTGCAAGGTCATCTTCATTAAGTGCTTGTGTTAATGCATATTGTGCCCTAGCATTTGCTTCATAGTCTTTAGTGATATCCTCGGACCATGTGCTCTCATCACTAGTTGGTTCAATGAAGTCTTTGGTAATGGCCCTAGCTACCCTAACACCTAAGGATTTCAAAAACAAGTTCATCTTGACTTTCCAAATAGGAAAGTTCAAGCCATCAAATTTGGGAGGGGATTTTATGCTAGAAAAGTCCATGGATGCCATGAATGCACAATATATAAGATGCACAAAATAAAATACAACAAATGAATATAGCCAAATATATGGATCTCCCTAAGGTTGTTAGACCTAAGTTGTAGGGTTAGGCTCTGATACCAATTGAAATCACCTAGAGGGGGGGTGAATAGGTGATGGCTATATGATAATGGCAATTATGCGGAATTTAAAAAAAATTAACTCTAAACAATTAACACAATACAATATTTCTTGCAAGTAAAAGACAATGTAAAATTGCAAGTAATAAAAGAGATAGAGTTAGAGAAATTTGAGCAAACGCAAACACGCCGATATGTTTCCGAGGTTCGAGCCACGCTCTACGTCCCCGCCTTCACACTTGAAGGATTTCCACTATTGAGGATCCCACCGGATCAACAATACAAGGACAACACTTGTCCGTCTCCCGTGATGACACTTCACCACCTTGAGCACACTAGCTCGCCTTGAGGCCGATGCCTCTACAACTTCACTCAATTACAAAGGAAGTGATCACACTTGATCACTTTTACAAAAGCTCACTAAGCACAATCCTAGAACCAAATAGTAGAGTAAGAGTATGGGATTGTGTAGTGCAAAACAAGAGAGAAGTAGAGGAATAGGATTACAAGATGAGTGTCTAGAAATTTAGGCCTTTGAGAGAAAATCTTGTCTAAAGGAAAACTTAGAAATCTTTTGAAAACTCTTGTAAAAATGCACTTGATAGCTCTAAAATCATTAGTCATATCATATGAAGTGACCACCTATTTATAGGGGTCAAAACAGCCTAAGAAATCCGTTGGAATCAAATCCCAAGTCAAAAACTGTCAGAAAATATAGCTGTTGGAATCTGTCAGAGATTCTGACAGCGGTCGGTCGACCGGCCGGTCGACCGACAACGGTCAAAAATATGGCCGTTGGGGGTCATCGGTCGACCGCCCGGTCGACCCAATTGGAGCGAGAGTTGGGTCCAGAATTCGGTCGACTGGTCGGTCGACCGACACACACTTGCACAGTTTTGTGCATGTCGGTCGACTGGTCAGTCGACCGGTTCCTGACAGTTCTGAAAAATCAGAACTGCCAGAACCTGAAATGCTGGGTTTTGGGTTTAAGGTTTTGGTTAAATGTTTTGGCACTTGTAAAATACTAGAGTATGAGCATATGTCATAGCTCTATCAAAGTAAAATATGTTGATATAAATCTTTTTGACAAAAACTTATTTTTCAAATATTTTCTTTTCAAAAGAAAAAAATCTAACTTGAAAAACATGTTGGATCTAAATCAAGGTAAGAAATGATTTTTGAAAAGGCCTTTTGAAGTCTAGAACTTAAATAGAAAGTGTGTGTAAGTGTAAATCCCATAACTCTATTTCTACTATCTAGTTTTGACAAAATATCTAAAATGAAAATAAACAAAACACAAATCTTGAATTCTTTAGCAAAGTCTTGATTTGTTCTTGATCTTTTCTTCAACGCATATTCCCGAAGCTTCCTATGTGCTTTAGCTTGGGAAAGCAAATGTTGGGCGAACTCCAAATGTGTGAGTCTTTTAGTGGAGTCGTCAAAAACCTGTTCTTGAACCTGAAATACTTTTAAACAAGATTGTTAAATACATAACTAAATATGTTTTGCTATCATCAAAATAACCGGGATAATGGCCTTTGGGCCAACAGCATGCATATATAAACTCTCTAAATTCTGCTCCCCCTTTTTGTCAATTCATCAACAAAGGGGTGAAGAAAAAATAAACACGATAAATGTATATGCGATATACATTCATGAAGAGGAGAGATGTTAACTCCCCTTGCATACATGTATTACTTGGAGAAGGGATGACTAGACTCTAACCCACATAAGTAAAATATACAATATATAGACAGAGATGTTAAGCTCCCCATACACACGTGTACCACATAATGAAGAGAGGTCAAGCTCCTCAATATGTAAAGTACACTCAATATGAATCTAAATATAGAGGAGATGTTAAGCTCTCCTCGCATATAAACAATACATATCAACAAATTTTATAATTTTTGATAATACTTAAAACAAAAATTTAAAATTTTTTGAAGTCAACAAAATAAATTTTGATATTAATAATAAATTTTGATACCAATTGTAAGTTTTTGATACCAATTGACGATAAAACATGAAATATATTTTGATACAAAAAAAATACCAATTGAAATCAATGCATAAGCTTATAAAGGTACCAATTAACATTTAGAATTAAGTCAAGCTAAGCATAAACTATTTGTGCTATAGAGAGTTAACATTTTTAATCTTAGCACAACAAATCATATATATGTATGTATAAAAATACCACTTGAAATTTGAAGCATATATATAATAAAACATATATGAGTATACAAAAAAATGAATTTAAATTAAAATAATGTTTATCTCAAAACTACCTCCCTTTCATGCATATATTTGAAAGATATTCATTAAAAGTATACAAGGCATGGCTGCCTAACTAACCGCTGTTTGGTTGGTAAGGGTTTTTCAAAAATATGATTTGAAAATATTTTAACATATTTGAAAACTTCACCAATTGAAGAATACGAAACTAGTGTTATGATAATTTTAAAAACTAGTACGAAATCCTTCAAGTAAGGAATAAAACAAATATATGTTTCATAATATATGAAAACTACACGAGAATCCACACTGAAAAATCTATGAAGCACACATATAGGCTTATGAATCAAAACTATGAGTAAATAAAAGATATATGGAGTGTACAAAAGTCATATAAGAACCATATACAAGAAAATAAGGTAATTAAGCTTAATAAATGAAAATCTTTTTTCATAAAAATTAAAATCATCGAAACTAAAATTTTTCATCAAAACTAAACAAGCATCAAGGTATATGTATGTTTTGTTGAAACTAAAAGTATACATACACATTCCAAATATAAACGAGTCCAAAATAGAATTTGTTGGCCCAAGAGGTTACACTCTCAAATTGTTTTGTGTTTTGATGATGACAAACCAAATAAGAGCTATTTGGTATTAATGAATTTGCTTAAGATAAGTTTCAGGATAAGTACCATGTTTGGAGACCATTGCTTGCTATTGCAACAACTTCTAGGTTCATGAAGCTATGAAGGCATATTGCACATCAAGGAAGGATCATAGAAGAAGAAGGCTCTAGCAAGGATAGCATGGCTCAATTGCTTGAAGATTGCTCAAGAAGTCCTCAATTATTTTGTTTTTAGTTTTATAGTTTGTTAAAGAATAGTGGATAGGTTTGAAGCTCTATCACACACGTTTTTGCGCACATACTTGATCCAAAATAATTTCTTATTTTTTATACAAAAATATTTTGCATACAAGATTTTGCTTACAGATATATATTTGTGTTTTATACTAATCCCTGTTCAAAAATATTTTTGTCAAAATCAAAATCCCTTTAATTTTCTATCCAAAATCTGGTTTTTGACCTGAGCCAGTCGACCGGACCTATGTCAGGTTTGGCCGGTCGACCGGCCCAGTCGACTGTAGTTCTGGGTGTACATGTATCAGTGTGCACATTTTTGCGGTCGACCGCACGGTCGACCGACTGTAACCCAGTTTGCTCTCGGTTAGTTTGGGTCGACCGGGCGGTTGACCGCTGGCCTGCAACGGTCAGATTTTTTGTACGTGCGGTCGACCGGCCAGTCGACCGGACTAGCCGTTTGAACAGTAACGGGCATTTTTCTGAGCTGTTTTATTTTGTCTTTTTGTGTTTAAAATTTGATTTAGGGATATATTTTGAATCTAATATGACTTAATTAACCTTAAGTTTGTATTATCCCTTAACCCTCGCCCTCTCCTATAAATAGGGTGTTTGGGGAGAGTTTGTTTACAACAATTTTTGCAAGAAAAATTCAAAAGTTTAAGGCTTTCAAAAGAGATTTGTTTCTTGATTTTTGTGCTGAAATTCTCTCTCATTTTCTGAAGTAGTTTTTGAAATACTCTCTGATTTAATTTTCTTTCTTCACTTACAACAAGAGCTTCATTCCTACTCATTGTTCTCTAAGGACCTTTTGTAAGGGAAGAGACATTTGAAAGAGAGAGTTTGTGGTCTTTTGACTACTCAGAAATTGCTTGTAATCGAGATTGTGGAGTTGGGTACTCCGGTGTAATTGTGATTTCTTTGTGATAGTGGAAGTAGCTAGAATCCTTCTGGGGAAGGCGGGGAGTAGAGCTGGGTGCTCGAACCTCGATAACATATCCTTGCGTTTGCGATTGGTTTACATTCTTGCTTATCATCATCATTGCTATATTTACTTGCTTCCATTCATCTTGTGAATCTTGTGTGGTGATTGTTACATCTTAATTTTTAATTTGTCCATTGATTAGCATTATCACCTATTCACCCCCCCTCTAGGTGATTTTCAATTGGTATCAGAGCTTGGACTCTAGGTTTTGGCTTAACATCCATAGAGAGATCCTTAAAATTTGCTAATTAACACTCTCATTCATACATTCATACACAAGTAAATATGGCCGATAACATTAAAACCCCTCCTAAATTTGATGGACTTAATTTCCCTATTTGGAAGGTTAGGATGACTATATTTTTGCAATCTTTGGGTAGCTTAGTGGCCAAGTCCTTGACCAAACCCTATGTAGCACCCGACGGTGATGAAAGCACTTGGACCGACTTCAACTTTAGATAATATGAGGCTAACTCCAAGGCCCAAAACTCCCTATTAACCGCCTTGAATGAGGATGACCTTACACGGGTAATTCATTGCCAATCCGCCTATGAGATTTGGCAACACTTATTGGTCACACACGAAGGGACTTCACAAGTCAAGAGAGCTAAGATAGATCTCTTGAGGTCCCAATATGAGTCATTTAAAATGATTGATGATGAGTCTATTGATAGTATGATTACAAGGTTTACTAAAATCACTAATAGTCTTTCTTCCTTAGGTGATGACATCTCCAACGATCAAAAGGTGCGGAAAGTGATTCGGGCTCTTCCGTCTTCATGGGAGATAAAGGCCACCACCTTAAAAGAATTGAACGACAAGGACGAGATGGACCTCATTAGTCTCATTGGGAACCTAAAGACCCATGAGATAGAAAAGAAGGCAAGAGAAGAGGCCACTACTTCAAAGAAGAAATCCATAGCCTTCAAGACTTCATCCACCAATGATGACGATGAAGAAGACGAAGAAGATGATGAGGAGCTAACTCTACTTGTGCGGAATGTCAAGAGGTTGTACCGGAAGAACAAGCTCAACTTTCGGAAGAAATTTGAAGGCAAAGAGGAGAGAAGGATCATTTGCTACAATTGCCGCAAACCCGGACATATCATGGCGGATTGCCCGGAGTTTAAGAAGAAGATGACTTCCTCCTTCAAGCCAAAGAAGCCGGAGGAAAAGAAAGCATACAAGGCAACGTGGGATTCGGAGAGCGAGTCCGAAGAAGAGGTGGATACGGCGAACATGTGTTTCATGGCAAATACTCCTAAGGTAACCCCTCAATCTCATGATGATGAAGATGATGAGCTAAGTAAGGAAGTTCTTGTACATGTCTTTGTTGAACTTTCTGAAACTTATGACAATAAAAAGATTGAATGTTTTAAATTACAAAAAGAAGTTGCTTTTCTTAAAAATCAACTTGCTATGGTTTCTAAAGAAAAAGATGATATTTCTTCTAATCTTATTTCTCTTCAAAATGAGTTTAATGCCTACAAGGCTTCTTGTAAGGCAAAATCTCCTATGATTGATGAAAATGAAATTTCTTCTTTTAAATCTAAAATAAATGATTTTGAAAAAGTTTTGAAAGATTGTGCTTTTAACACTAAGAAACTTGAAGAAAAATTTTCTAAAAAGCACACATCTCATGCTAAGATTCCTCATGCTCACTCTACACCTAACACTTCTCATGCTCACAATGCTCATGCTCACAAATCACACACCCATTATGCTTTTAAATATGGTAGAGTATATAGATGCACATATTGTGGTAAAAATGGACATTTAGCTAAATTTTGTTATGATCAATTAAATAGATCCAATAATCTTGTTTGGGTTCATGGCACTAACCCTCTAGGACCCAAGAAAATGTGGGTACCAAAATCAAGTCCTAAATTGTTTGATGTAGGTACACACCAAGGCTCCAAGACGTAGGGAGCGGTGGTACCTTGATAGTGGTTGTTCAAGACACATGACATGGGACATCAATAACTTCACAACCCTATCAAGGTACATGGAAGGTGGCTCCGTCACCTTCGGGGATGACTCCAAAGGAACTATCATCGGTATAGGTAACATTCAAATTGGTGCATCTCCTATTATAGAGAATGTTGTTTTAGTAGATGGTTTAAAACATAATTTGCTTAGCATTAGTCAACTTTGTGACCGTGGACTTAAAGTTGTTTTTGATGATTCCTCTTGCAAGATTTTTGATGTTAAATCCGATGATTGTATTCTTACCGGTTTTCGTGATAATAATGTTTACATTATTGACATGCTTAATTTAGATTATTCTACTAAATGCTTGAATGCTTTTGATGAAAATTCTTGGCTTTGGCATAGAAGATTAGGACATACATCTTTTGACCATCTTACTAGAATTAATTCTAAGGATTTAGTAAAGGGTATACCTTGCTTGAAGTTTGAGAAAGACCGCATTTGTGGTGCGTGCCAACTTGGGAAACAAACCAAGTCTTCCTTCAAACCAATTAAGGATATCATGACTACTAGGCCCTTAGAACTAATTCATATGGATCTTTTTGGACCAACACAAACTAAGAGTTTAAATGGTAGTAGATTTGCATTTGTTTTAGTTGATGATTTTTCCCGTTTCACTTGGGTTTTCTTCTTGCAAAGTAAAGATCAAACATTTTCATATTTCAAAATCTTTCGAAAAAGGGTTGAAAAAGAAAAAGGCTTTTCAATTTTGAGAATAAGGAGTGATAGAGGTGGTGAGTTTGTTAACCAACTCTTCATGACTTATTGTGATGAAAAGGGAATAAAGCATGAAATGTCTTGTCCTAGGACTCCACAACAAAATGGAGTTGTAGAAAGGAAAAATGAACACTTTAAGAGATGGCTAGGACAATGATAAGTGAATATGACTTCGCTCAATATTTATGGGCCGAGGCCGTAAACACCGCATGCTATATTTCAAATCGTATTTATGTGTGTAAGAATTCTTCCAAAATATCTTTTGAAATGTATCATTCTAGAAAACCTAATGTTGCATATTTTAAAGTTTTTGGATGCAAGTGTTTTGTTTTAAATACTAAGGAGAATTTGGGTAAGTTTGATGCTAAGGCTTATGAAGCTATCTTTGTTGGATATTCTTCTACTAGCAAAGCATATAGAGTTTTTAATAGATCTTCACTTACTATTGAAGAAACCATGCATGTTAAGTTTGAAGAATCTAATGTGGTTGTCGAGAATGTTGTAGAGATTGAACCATTAGGTGAAGACATGGAGAGACTATCCTTGAAGGACTCACCCGCTCAAGAAGAAAAGCAAGAATCTATTGGTAATGTTCAAGAGGATAAAGAGGAAAGCTCTCAACCGCTTCCTAAAGCTTGGAGATATGCTACAAATCATCCTAAGGAGCTCATCTTGGGTGATGCATCTAAAGGAGTCACAACACGCTCCAAACTCCATGACCTATGTGGTAACTTTGCTTTCATTTCTCATTTTGAACCCAAAGGCATTCTCGAAGCCGAGACGGACCCATATTGGTTGCTTGCCATGCAAGAGGAACTCAATCAATTTGAGCGCAACCAAGTTTGGCACCTTGTTCCTAAGCCCCACGATAGACCAATAATTGGTACTAAGTGGATCTTTAGAAATAAGATGGATGAGTCCGAAAATGTCATTAGGAATAAAGCTAGGTTAGTGGCCCAAGGTTACACTCAAGTTGAAGGAATTGACTTTGAGGAGACCTTTGCACCCGTAGCACGGCTTGAAGCCATACGGATGACACTAGCTTTTGCATCTTTCAAAAATTTTAAACTTTTTCAAATGGATGTGAAAAGTGCATTTTTGAATGGTTTTATTAATGAAGAAGTTTATGTTTCTCAACCTCCCGGTTTTGTTGATCATGTTCATCCCGATTTTGTTTTTAAACTTGATAAAGCTTTATATGGATTGAAACAAGCTCCTAGAGCTTGGTATGAAAGGCTTTCTAGTTTTCTTATTTCAAATGATTTTATTAAAGGCAAAGTAGACACTACTCTATTCACTAAGCATGTTGATAATGATATATTAATTGTGCAAATTTATGTTGATGATATAATTTTTGGTTCTACTAATGAGCTTTTGTGCAAGGATTTTGAAAAGGTAATGCAACTTGAGTTTGAAATGTCTTCAATGGGTGAGCTCAATTTCTTCCTTGGACTCCAAATCAAGCAATTGCAAAACGGGACGTTTTAAGTCAAGCCAAGTACGCAAAGGAACTTGTAAAGAAGTTTGGACTTGAAGGCTCAAAGACTTGCAACACTCCCATGGCAACTACAACCAAGCTTGATAAAGATGACCAAGGTAAAAATGTTGATATTAAATTATATAGAAGCATGATAGGAAGTCTTTTATATTTAACGGCAAGTAGGCCGGATATCATGTTTAGTGTGTGTCTTTGTGCTAGATTTCAATCGTGTCCTAAAGAGTCCCATCTTATTGCGGTAAAACGCATTATTCGTTATATTAAGGGCACTATTGGGATGGGTCTATGGTATCCGAAACCGGAGATTTCTCAATGACGAGTTATTCGGATGCCGACTATGCGGGTTGTAGAGTAGATAGAAAGAGTACTAGTGGGACATGTCAATTTCTTGGTAATTGTCTTGTTTCATGGTCCTCTAGGAAACAAAATTCCGTAGCACTCTTAACCGCCGAGGCGGAGTATGTTGCCGCGGGGGCTTGTTGTGCACAAGTCCTTTGGATGAAACATACTCTCCTTGATTTTGATTTGCATTTTGATCATATAAAAATATTTTGTGATAATACTAGTACTATATACATGACTAAGAATGCAAATCAACATAGTAAGACCAAGCACATTGAGATTAGATATCACTTTCTTAGAGATCATTTTGAGAAAGGAGATATAGATATTGATTATGTTTCCACGGATTTACAACTAGCCGATATTTTCACTAAACCACTTGATTTTGCTAGATTCTCGTTTATTTGTGGAGAACTTAATGTTTGTGTTATTGAATAGACATGTTTTTCATAACCCTTTTTGATGTATGACAAAAAGGGGGAGAATAAGTTTACATGGACAAAAATAAATTTATATGGTCTTGGTTCCATATGAGTTTATATGAGTTTATATATGTTTTTGTTGTCTTGTTTTGTTTTCATGCGTTTTTTTTGAGAATTCTTGTGTTTTGTTAGTATGCGTTTTTTTTGAGAATTCTTGTGTTTTGTTAGTATGTGATTTTCATTATTGTTTCAATTGGTTTCAATTAGTATCAAGAGCATTTCTTTTGTTTTCAATAAATTCTTGTGTTTTTCATATAGCATAATTTGAGGGGGAGTTTTCTCCTCCCCTATATTTTTGTTTATAGCCTATTTGTTTTGTCATCATCAAAAAGGGGGAGATTGTTGGCCCAAGAGGTTACACTCTCAAATTGTTTTGTGTTTTGATGATAACAAACCAAATAAGAGCTATTTGGTATTAATGAATTTGCTTAAGATAAGTTTCAGGATAAGTACCATGTTTGGAGGCCATTGCTTGCTATTGCAACAACTTCTAGGTTCATGAAGCTATGAAGGCATATTGCACATCAAGGAAGGATCATAGAAGAAGAAGGCTCTAGCAAGGATAGCATGGCTCAATTGCTTGAAGATTGCTCAAGAAGTCCTCAATTATTTTGTTTTTAGTTTTATAGTTTGTTAAAGAATAGTGGATAGGTTTGAAGCTCTATCACACACGTTTTTGCGCACATACTTGATCCAAAATAATTTCTTATTTTTATACAAAAATATTTTGCATACAAGATTTTGCCTACAGATATATATTTGTGTTTTATACTAATCCCTGTTCAAAAATATTTTTGTCAAAATCAAAATCCCTTTAATTTTCTGTCCAAAATCTGGTTTTTGACCTGAGCCAGTCGACCGGACAGTCGACCGGACCTATGTCAGGTTTGGCCGGTCGACCGGCCCAGTCGACTGTAGTTCTGGGTGTACATGTATCAGTGTGCACGTTTTTGCGGTCGGCCGCACGGTCGACCGACTGTAACCCAGTTTGCTCTCGGTTAGTTTGGGTCGACCGGGCGGTCGACCGCTGGCCTGCAACGGTCAGATTTTTTGTATGTGCGGTCGACCGGCCAGTCGTCCGGACTAGCCGTTTGAACAGTAACGGGCATTTTTCTGAGCTGTTTTATTTTGTCTTTTTGTGTTTAAAATTTGATTTAGGGATATATTTTGAATCTAATATGACTTAATTAACCTTAAGTTTGTATTATCCCTTAACCCTAGCCCTCTCCTATAAATAGGGGTGTTTGGGGAGAGTTTGTTTACAACAATTTTTGCAAGAAAAATTCAAAAGTTTAAGGCTTTCAAAAGAGATTTGTTTCTTGATTTTTGTGCTGAAATTCTCTCTCATTTTCTGAAGTAGTTTTTGAAATACTCTCTGATTTAATTTTCTTTCTTCACTTACAACAAGAGCTTCATTCCTACTCATTGTTCTCTAAGGACCTTTTGTAAGGGAAGAGACATTTGAAAGAGAGAGTTTGTGGTCTTTTGACTACTCAGAAATTGCTTGTAATCGAGATTGTGGAGTTGGGTACTCCGGTGTAATTGTGATTTCTTTGTGATAGTGGAAGTAGCTAGAATCCTTCTGGGGAAGGCGGGGAGTAGAGCTGGGTGCTCGAACCTCGATAACATATCCTTGCGTTTGCGATTGGTTTACATTCTTGCTTATCATCATCATTGCTATATTTACTTGCTTCCATTCATCTTGTGAATCTTGTGTGGTGATTGTTACATCTTAATTTTTAATTTGTCCATTGATTAGCATTATCACCTATTCACCCCCCCTCTAGGTGATTTTCAGAATTTTACATGAAGGCAAGTGACTCAAGGATATGCATGTATATCTACTAGTTTTAGACAAAAATAACATATACATGAAGCTAAACATGTACAAAAATAGGAAAAACAAGTATAAATGAAAGAATCATCAAAACTAGGTTACACATGTACATGTAATGAGTATAAATGAGCAATAAAGTTTAAACACATAATAATCAATGTAGCTTACTACTTGTACAAGTATAAACACAAGTTTTAACAAAAACTATATCTAAACGAGTAATCACCACATAAAGTATAAAACACATGATCATTAGGCTAAATGCACGTGTTTTAAAACTAGTATATACATAGTAGTTAAACAATAGTGAGAATATAAAATATAAATCCATATGAACTTGGGTGTATCTCAAAGACTATCTATGTATATCATTTGTCTAATAACATTGCATTTAACATAATGAGCATTAAAAATAAAACATGCTAACAATCAACGATAAAAAGCATGTAAACATAAATAGGGAGTTAGAGATAGCTAACAAAACCAATGAATCAATCTCTAGATCTCCAAAACATGGTGGTCCTCCCACCAAACTTTCTTGATAGCGATGCATCAATTTGTTATGACCATCTAGCTCATGCATACCCCATTAAGGCGCCATCTCTCTCACATTTTTTGAGAGCCCACACCTACATCAAACACAAGAGGTAGGAATTTTGGTACCCATATCTTCTTATTGGGTCCACTGGGTTAGAAATAATAGGAACCCAAACATTCTTATTTGCAAAATTTAAAAATGACTTATTCTATCAAAACAAAATCTTACAAGATGCCCTATGCGGCCACAATGTGTACATTTGCACACTTTAGCATACATATGTGAGTGGGTGTGATCATGGTGTGCATGTGTATGCCATGGGGAATGTGCATGCATGTGTGGAACTTATTTCTTGTGAAACATAGATTCTAACCTATTATGATTAAATGCACATTGGCTCAAAGTAGAGCCAAAATAATCAATGTTCTTCTTCAAAATACATATATCATTTTCAATTTTAGAAGAAGAGACATGTGCATGAGAAACAAAATTCTTTTTCTTTTTAGAAATAAAAAATCTTTTCTTTTTCAATTAAAACAATTTCCTTTTCCTTTTCCACCAAAATAACTTGGTTTTTCAAAAATTCATTTCTTTAGAAATAATACTTAATTTTTAAGAATCATTTTTTTTAACAAAGAATTATTTTCTTTCTTCAACTTTTCATTTTTAATTTTTAACAAATCATATTTCTTAAGAAGCTCTTGACAAAAAGATGCAAGCTCATCATAAGGCATGTCAATGTCTTCTTCTACCTCAGATTCAGAATATATCTCAAGGGGGTCATCCCCTTGGACCATATAACACATGTTAGAAGTAGCACTTCCATCATCCGAGTCACCCTCTTTGTCATGTGGCGTTTGTTCCCCAAGAGAGCAAATAGTGTTCTATACTACAAAAGCTGAATCAAGATTAGTAGCCCTAGATAAATATTCATCATTTAGGGTATTCTTTAAAGCATGAAGGACTTTTACATTAGCCTCAATATTTTTGCAATTTACAAAATATGAATCTTTAATGGTGGCAAAATAAACATGAATACCTATGACTTTTAGTTACATAGACATCTTAACTTTCTAAGTTTGGATGTTAAGAATGTCAAACATGGGAGGTGTCATGAAATCCATGAGTGTGCGTACAAATATTGTGATTAGCTAAAATGAGGATCTTTAATTCAAGGTTGTTAGACCCAAATCAAGAGCACCAAGCTCTGATACCAATTGTAAGTCACCTAGAGGGGGGTGAATAGGTGACAAGCTAATCTAATACACAACAATGAGAAATTAAAAAATAATTATGCAAACTAAAAATTATAATGCAAACAAACAACATATAATCAAGAGTGTAGTCGAATTCCCAGTGAAAAGTTCTGGACTATCTCCTCAAGATTCCTCTAGATTAAGAGTAGAGGTGCCACTATGGCTCTCTTGGTTGAATACAAGTGTGAGCAAACAATCCCAAGCATATATCAATTAAGCACAAGGAATATCAAGTAAGTAAAATATATAAACAATAAGCACATGCAAGATATAAAGACAAGTGAGAGAGAGAGAGATGAGCAATTACAAACATGAGAGATTTGTTTCGAGGTTTGAGCACACCTGCTCTACGTCCCTGCCTTCAACACTATGAAGGATTTTCACTAGAATCAATCCCACAAGATCACTCGGTGCCACAACACCTACAACAAATTCATACTAGAACTCTTGGACTCACAAGTCCCTCACTTGTTCCTGCAAGAACAATATAATACGAACTCACAAGTTCGTTGAGGCCGCACCTCTATAACACTCTTCAATTCAAGGTGGAACACTTGGTGATCTCTTCTCTTTGATCACCAACAAACACTCTCACAAACAAAACTCCTATAAGACAGATAAGACTATGAAAAGCTCAAGCTTATGTGAGTAAAACTTGGATAGATTTGGAGGTGAAAAACTCAAGAAAGCTTTTGATAAAATCAAGAAATTCACTCTTAAAAAACTCCTTTTGATTTGGAAATGAAAACTCTAAAAACTTGTTGAAAAACTTCTGTGAAAGATAAGAAATAGCTCTAAAAACTCTCCCAAAAATCTTAACCAAAACTGGCCCAAAATCCCAATTTATATAGGCTGTTAAAAACTAGCTGTTGGGGCCAGATTGACTTGTCGGTCGACCGATCGGTCGATCGCACCTAGGTCAAAGACCTATCAATCGACTGGTCGGTCGATCGAGGCTAGAACCAGAGAGCATTTCTCTTTGGCCGGTCGACTGCTAAGTTGACCGGGGCCAGATCCAGAGAGTGAACTCTCTGGATCGGTTAACCGCCCGGTTGACCGGCCCTTAAGCCAGGGCTTGTGCACGTTACTGCGCACATCAGTTGACCGCTCGATCGACCGACATATGGCTCAGTTGACCGGTCGGTCGACCGGCAGAAACCTAGGTCTGGAATATTAAAGGGATTAAAGCTTGGTCTTTTAATATCCTATAAAATCCCATAAAATCACATAAAATCCACAAAAATTAGTTCATTGAAATACTTTGAAGTAAAAATATGTGTGATCAAAAATCAACACATTTTACAAACTATTTGAACCATTTTTGTGATATAAAAATTAAGCTTTAAACAAAAATTAGTATTTTTCAAAATCAAACTTTTAAATGAAAAACCGATTTTTCCAAAACTTGTCCAAATACAAAAATAGGATATTTAAAACACTTTTGAAACTTAGTGTACATGGATGTGATTCAGTACACATATAAGATGAAATATATATATTTTTGACCATAAGCATTAAACAAAGTTTTGACTTAAACAAAACTTAAATACATGATATAGAAACATCAAATAAGTTTTTCTAAACATTTGACCCATCAATGTGTATAGATAAAATCCAAAACACATATAAACTAAATAAACTTGTTTTGATGAAATCTAATCATGAAACATAAGGATTTATAATTTAAAGCTTAAAACCAAAACGGTATTTTCTAAAATCAAAACTATTCTTATGAAAATATTATATAAATTTTGTGTGTGTGTGTGTATGTGATCTTGAGCAATCTACAACTAATCTATCCTTCACATTTTATCTAAAAAGGAATTTTAATACTTACAAACATAGAGTTAAGTCTTAAAAATATTTTCATTGAAAATCTTCTCTTCGTCTTGACTTGGTCCAAACATTGATCCAAAGAGCTAGACTCCTCAAGTACTTGATGCGATTTTGAAATGCGAGCTCTTGAATTAACACGTGCTAGCTTCAAAACTTGACTTCGAATCTCTCGTTAAAGATAAACACGACTAAGATCTTGATCAAATATCTGAAACTATATAAACACAAGATCATTAGTACTATAACTACATGAGTTAATCATCATTAAAACTAGAGTGAAGGGCCTTTGGGCCAACAAAAGGGACCTCCATCGAGGAATTACAATTATAACCGGGAGTACACAACTTCACTCTCTTTCTTCTCTACACAAGAGGAAGGCACAAAGCCTAGCACAAAGCAAAGAAAGAAAATACACTTGGGGATCACAAAGATCCCAAATAACTCTCGGTGATCTCAAAGGATCACAAATAACTCTCGGTGATCTCAAAGGATCACAAATAATTTTTCTCACAAAAATAAGATCCTAAAGATAGGTTTAGAATTGATTGGCTCAAGTGTGAGAAATCAAAGTGTTTGGAAATTAAAATCACAAAGAAAATACTTGAGAAAAACTTCTTGATAGATATGAAAAATAAAGAACAACACATATTTCCCAAAACTTGTATTTCTTTGATTTTTTTCTAAACTTTGAAAACAAATAAAAATAGAGAATTTTGGCACAAAAAATCTTTTGAAAACTTTGTTAGAAACACTTGAGAAGGTGAGAAAAATTGCTCTTGAAAATCTTGGTAAAAACAATCCTCAAGGACCCTTATTTATAGGGCCTTAAAAAACTAGCCGTTGGGGTCCAAAACAGTCCCAGAATGGCCTGTCGGTCGAACGCCCGGTCCACCAGCCAAAAGTCAGATTTCTGACCGTTTAAGCCTTCAGTCAACCACCCAAAGACAATAGCCTATCGGTCGAACGGGGCAAAAATCACAGGCTAACTCTCTGGGTCGGTTGACTGACCGGTCGACCGGGGCCAGATCTAGAGAGCAAGCTCTCTGGATCGGTTGACCGTGCGGTCGATCGGCCCAAGGCCAAGGCAGTGTGCACGTATCCGTGCCCATCGGTCGACCGACCGGTCGATCGAGCTCTGGTCCGGTCGACCGATTGGTCGACCGCTGATTGGTCATGTATATTACATATATATTATCACATTACCATGTTTATTATCTAATAAATCCTATTAATAAGTCTTATTTTTTCTTTATAAAGTGTAGGCCCATTGCTAAAGGAAAGGGAAGAGAAACGGGCCCAAAAGCCTATAAAATTCTGATTTAATTAAGAATTAATTCGAAATCAGAAAATCAGGGCAGATTATGGCAAATCAGAGAGGTTGAAAATAGGTTAAAATTAATTTTCCCAAATCAAGTGGTTAAAGCCAAACATTAAAGGCAGTTTCATCAAATCCAGGAGCTGAAACAGGAAAACTAGCAAGGGATAAAAGTGAATCACCAAACAAGGAAGACCCACCAAATAGGTGTGGCCACTTGGCCACACCATAGTTGCGAAAATGCGACCAAAGCCGCGTTTTCGCGGCTTGTTGGTGTTTGTTGGGGGAACATTTTCTCCCCTATCTTCGTACGCCCTCCCCCATTTGGTTTTTACCTATAAAAGGCAGGTTTTGCACTGAAAAAGATAGCGAAAACTAGGATTAGAATTCTTGTTCATTTTTAGTATTTTAGGAGTATTGTTAGATAGTTCTGGAAAGTTGTATCTCATCTTTACTTTTCTGTTTAGACCAGCAAAGAGAGAAGAGTGGAATTGAGTGTGTAATCATCCTTGAAGTGACAATCAAAGGAGATTCAACTTGCTTATTCAACTCGACTCAATTCAGTATGTCTATGTTTGATTTCCATTCTCTTATTTGTTTTCTTTTTGTCATGAGTAACTAAACTATCTTCTGGACTCACTAATCAACCTCTTCTACCTCCTTTCTCTTGATCGATTTTTATGAAAGCAATTTTTTAAATCATAATAATGCCTGAGTTGAACTTTGTTCTTGAAAGCACATCAGGATGTTTCTGTTTTAAACTTGGACGTTCAAAGCACAAATATTTTCAAACTCATTTTTATTCCATACTTGCTTCTTCGCGCTTGATGGTTTAACATTCTATTTTAAATGTTGTGCTAAGAAAGACATTAAAATTTGAACCAAAATCATCTTATTTGTTTTACTTGGACATTAAAGGAAACTAAAGGTTTTTGCTTGTGGTAAAAGTGATGCACCAAAGTGTTATTGAAATAAGTAAGCAGTTGAGTAGAAGATTAGTGAGCCTGATCCTTTCCATAATTTAAATCACAGCCAAATCACTCTCAAATCATTTTCTAAAAGATCATCTTTTCTAAAGCCTTTTTCAAGTTTTAAATTTTTCTTTAAATCATTTCCCTTCTCTCCATTCTCTTTTTCAATATAAGAAAAAACCAACACCATTCTTTACTTTCTAAACAAAAACATAAAAAAGCTTTCATCACATTCCTCCTCATGGACATGACCCTTAGCCCAAAGCTAGACGGTAATTTTCATTGCTTTTATTTGCAATCAATTTTTGGCGCTGTTGCAGGGGAGGAAACGGTGTAATTGTTTTCTAACAAGTTTGGTGTCTTGTTTCAGGGACGTTATGGAATTAGATTTAGCACACAAGCTTTACAGGAGAAGACTTACTATTCTGTGCCCCTATTCTTGAAAGTAGGAAGCAGAATTTTAAGAAATTGCAGCGCAAAAGTTTGAAATTTTTTGGACTACTAAAAACTCTTTTTTTGCAGGACATATTGCTTTGCAAAAATACAGTTTTTATGTGTTATTTTTGCTATATCTAATATTCACACTCCCTATTTTTAATCCAACAGTAATCTGATTGATTGCTAATTGCTTAAAAAAAACGTTTAGACTTGCATTCTAGGCATTTGTCTAATTACGTTTCTTTTACGATTATTGTTGAAGATAGTTGGAGACAAGGTACGTATGCATAGCATATAGTTTAGGAAATATTCTTGGTTGATATTTGCTTGTGAATGTTACTTTTTTATATCTTGCACACTTTGCACAATAAATCTTAAGGGCAAAACCCAAATCAAGATAAGGTAGGGAAGTCATTACCCTTCCTTAGCCCACAAACTATCTCCAAACACGCACAACCTAAGCCTAATTTAAAATCTGATAGACGTTGGCCTTAGGGATATTTCGAACTTATTAGGAGATTATCCTAAGGGGTAAGGTGTTAGAATTTGACTCCTGCCAAATCAGTGTCTAAGAAAAGGAATTGAGGGACGAAACCCCGAAGGCTGGTGGTTTGGCTTAATTAGGCCCGTCGTTTAGGCGCGGATACCTCCCACCAATCTTGTCCTGACTTGGCTGATTAGCTTGTGGTCAAAGTCTGCATTATACCTCCTGTGGATAATCAACCAGTTAGGATTTGTCTAGGTCAAGGTTACCTTAAACTAGGCTTGGTTGTTTCCTCTTGTTGACTATTGATGAACTTGTTTGTGATTGTGTTTGTGTATGCAAGTATGGTCAAGAGACCCTAATTCATCTAGGTTAACTAGAAACACATCACCTCCCAAGTTCGAACCAAGACCAGATTCGGTTATGGCTCAACCGACATCTTCGCAGGATAGATTCTATCCCATTAGAAACTCACTTCCGTCTTGCATCCAACTTCTATCGGTTGGTGAATACAATTTTGAGCTCAAGTCTCAGTTTATCAACACACTCCCCAAGTTTTATGGCTTAGAGTCCAAAGATGCTTATTTCTTCATAAGAGAGTTTGAGGAAGTATGTTTAATGATGAAAATCCCATACCTTGTAGATGATGCTATTAGGTTGAGATTTGTCCCATTCGCTCTTAAGGACTAGCCAAGAAATGGATTTATAGCTTAGCAGCCGGCTCTATCACATCCTGAGATGGTTTCCTCAAGGTCTTCTTGAAGAAATTCTATTTAATTCATAAGACCGCTCTCATTAGGAAGAACATCATGCAATTCAAGAAAGAACCTAGTGAACCATTTTGGAGGTTCTTTGAATGCTTCAAAACCTCCTTGTCTAATGTCCTCATCATGGAATAGAGAAATGGCGACAATGTCAAATTCTTTATGATGGTTTAGACTACTCTACAAAGACCCTCTTAGAAACCATGTGCCAAGGGGGATTCTTAAAGAAGGATGAGAATAAAGGATGAGATTTATATGTGGATCTAGCTGAAAAGACCATCCAATGGGAACCAACTAGTGAAAGCTCTAGGAATTCAAACTCCATCTCTTTAAAAGGAGGTCTCCATTCAATTGAATCATCCATAGCTAACGAGGCTAGAATTGCAAACCTAGCGAGAAGACTGGAAGTTTTAGAAACTAAGGAACCAAGTCCTGTCAATTATGTCAGCCCAAACCAATTTTCAACTTCGGGCTGTAATTACTGTCAAGCCATGAATCATGTGTTTAAGAAGTGTCCTGTGTTTCAAGCTCAGCAACAATATCCTGAACTGATGAATGCGGCCTTTTCAGGGCCGAACTATAATTCTTACGTACCAACATACAATCCTGGTTAGAGAAATCACTCAAATTTCTCATGGAGCCAAAACAACAATGACCATTCACGGTCAAACCATGCAAGCCACTTCCATCATTCCAATAATTCTTCTAATCATCAACCAAAATTTTCAATTTCCATTATAATTCTCCCAACTATATGCCTAATTTTTCAAACGATTAACAAACTTTCCCAACCAAGCTCCACAATCTTCCTTCCAAAATTCTCAACTAGAAAGGAGAATGACTGACTTTGGAAGAAACATGAAAAGGTACATAAAGATTCAAGATTCTCTCATGCAAACTATACAGAGGCTAGAGATTCAAATGAGCCAATTAGCCAATCCACAGAATGAGAGACAAAATGGTACCTTGCCTAGTCAGCCAATAATGAATCCTAGGAATTCTCAACAAGCTCATTTGGCTGAGGATCAATCATTGAATCAATATAATGTTGTTCATACATTGAGGTCGGGAAAGAAAGTTGATAATCAAGTGTCAACACCATCAAAACCCATTTAGCACAACCACACTCAAGCATCCACCTCATCTAATCCCAGTCTGCCCAAATCTGATGAATCTGAAACAGATAAGTCAGCCAGTCAGGTGCACCAGCCTATAATACCAATTCCTAATAGGCTGAAAAATAATAAGCAAAATCCACACATGGATAAGATAATTGAGATCTTCAATCATGTGAAAATAAATGTGCAACTTCTTGATGTCATCCAACAAGTCCCATCCTATGTAAAATTTCTTAAGGACGTGTGCACCAAGAAGAGAAAGACTAATGTACCCAAAAAAAAGTCTTCTTAGCCACTAACATTAGTGAGCTACTGTCGGGTCCGATCCCTGTCAAGTACAAGGATTTGGCTTGTCTCACCATTGCCTGCACCATAGGACAAGCCGAGATTAGTCGTGCACTCCTTGACTTGGTAGCAAGTATCAACTTGCTTCCATTCTCTGTTTATCAACAACTCGGGTTGGGCGATCTCAGTCCAACTCGAGTCACTATCCAACTAGCTGATCATTCAGTGAAAGTTTCCAAGGGAGAAATTAATGATGTCCTTATTCGGGTCGGGGAGTTTATCTACCCCGTTGATTTCATAGTTCTAGACACAACCTGTGTCTAATCCTAGGGCTCAAACTCCTATTATCTTAGGGCAACCATTCCTTGCTACTAAAAATGTCATTATCAATTGTAGGAATGGGTCTATGAGGTTAACCATTGGGAACATGACTAGAGAAGTCAATGTCTTCAACCTAGGAAAGCAACCCTATGACGTTGAAGATTAAACATTTGAAGTCAACCTCAATGAGAACTTGACAAGTGAACACAGGAAAGAATTGGAATTAGAAACTGAGTGTGACTTTGAGTTAGAATATCTGATGATTTTAACCTTGATCAGGTTGTCGAGTCTGCTGTGAATTAGACCTCGAACCCTATTTCACAAAATGTGGAGCCAACTAATTTGACTCATCCTTCCAGTGAGCTTTCCCCTTCTTTAGAATTGAAAGACTTGTCTGTGCATCTCAAGTACGTCTATCTAGGTGAACAAGAGACCTTTCCTATCATTATTGCCTCCCATTTAAATGACGGGTAAAAAGAAGATCTTAAAGTAATTCTGAGAAAACAGAGGGAAGCCATTGGTTGGACTATGACTGATATAAAGGGACCGAGTCCAACCATAGTTCAACATCGCATTCATCTCAATGAAGATGCAACACCACAAAAAGACCCACAACGTAGGTTAAACCCTATAATGCAAGAGGTTGTTCATGCTGAAATTGTGAAACTCTTAGATAATGGGATAATCTATCCAATTTCGGATAGCCAATGGGTCAGTCCTGTCCACGCGGTTCCAAAGAAATTCGATTTCACTGTAGTAAAAAACGAGAACAAAGAGTTGGTCCAAACTCGACTTCCCACGAAGATTCGAGTTTGCATTGACTATAGGAAGCTTAATGCATCAACTCGTAAGGACCTTTCCCGCTCCCCTTCATTGATCAAATGCTTGAACAATTGGCTGGCCATGAGTATTATTGTTTCTTGGATGGTTACTCGGGATATAATCAGATTCCTATTGCTCCTGAGGACCAAGAAAAGACTACGTTCACATGTCCATTTGGGACATTTGCATATCGTCGAATGCCTTTCGGCTTGTGCAATGCCCCATCAACGTTTCAACTTTACATGTTGAGTCTTTTCTCTGATATGGTGGAAGATTCTTAAAAATGTTCATGGATGATTTCTCCATCTACGGAGATCAATCACTCAATGTCTTCATGATAAGGAAAAAGAAGTAATGATAGTGGGAGTATAATTCGCACAGATATTCAACAAAAGAGAGAAGGTTTAGAGTCAACCTTAGGTGCTTGATTACTCCGAAATGTATTCACAATGTGTAATGTACTCCTTTCCAAATCACCGTAATAGCATAAGCTATACGGGTCGAATCCACAAGGAGAGCTCACGATGGAAGCTTTACGGTTTGATGTTGAAGAAAGACAAACGAAAGTTCTTCTTTGTTTCAAAAGAATGAAAAAGACATAGAAAATTAGGTGAAAGAATTGGTTGTGGTTTTGTACATGAAAGTAAAAATGATGAAAAGAGAATGAAAAGAATTTGAAAACAAGAATTGCTTTTAGGAAGAAAACTAAAGTAGAGAAAACTTGCAAAAGACTTTTAGAATGGAAAAAGCCATGACTAGCTAACCTTACTAACTTGCTAACTTACTAATCTCCGTTAGGGTGAAACATGCCTCATGTTGATTCATCGGCAAGTGTTTGTCTTGCTTGTTGGTCAAGTTACTTTCCCCTTTGATGGATGGGTGATCATCTTGGACTTGTCTTGTAGCCTCATTGATTTCATAGGCTCTCAAGATAGAATTTCATGATGGAATCGGGGAGTGTCACTCAAGGGATGCTAAGGAAGAAGATACAAAATTCATTAGACATTCAAGGCCATACAACAAGTTAGCATTGAAGTAAGAAAGTTGTACAACAAATAGCATATGTTTGGTGTTCCATCTCCATGTTCCATCAAGGCACTTGTTCTAAGACAAGGCTCTAAATGAGGCACACATGAATCATATGGAGAATTACAACAAGAGATTGCCAAGAATGAAAGTAACCCATCGGGGATGAAAAAGACTCAACATTTGCAAGATTAAGAATTAGCATTCACCCAAGAGTTAGAAGTTAGCAAGATTAGTTGTTAGCTAGTCATGTTAGAAGAAGTTAGCTATCCATTACAACAAAAAGAAAACAATAAGACATTATGCAATGAAAGTAAAGCTTGAATGAAATAAAGCAAGTAATGAAAAGCACTAGAAATTGCAAAAGAAGAGAAAGTAGATTGGATTAATCCTTGCTGTGCTTCAAGTTGTCACCCTTTGATTACAAGCTTTCACTCTCTCACTATCTCTCTCTTGCAGAATTTCTAGGAGGAAGAAGAAGACTAAGAGCAATAAAACCTAGAGCAAAACCTACAAATTACAAGCTCTTTCCTCTATTCTCTCCTCTCTCTTTTGCACTGGCCCTGATGGTCTATTTATAGGCCTCAGGAGAAGAAGGCTCCAGAATCAGACAGCTGGGGATAAATCGCTGGCTCAACGGCCAGATTCCTACCGCGGAAACGCGGCTAGAGCCGCGTTTCCGCGGCAGAATCTAGGCCGTTATGCCAGCGAATTCTGTTGCGAGTTTGTTGCAGGTTGTTGGCCACGTGGATCTTCTAGAATGCTGACTGGATGCGTGGGTGATTCCAGATCCTGGGCTCAACTCTTGGGCTTCTTTTTGCGCTTTGAATTAATCCCCTTTTATTCCTGATAATTGCATGGATTTGTGGGCCTCTCTCCATTAAAATATGGACCTGCAAAAATAGAGAGGAAAAGAGTAAAAAACAGATTTTTATTGATATTATGCATAGTATAGAGGTGGAAGATGATGCAAAAATGAACTATAATCACACCCCCTTACCTAACTTTTGCTCGTCCCCAAGCAAAACAAGAAAAGAAAAAGAAAATCCTAACTAGATTATTACACCACTTTCGTAGGTGACACGATTGCACTGAGCACGTGCAACAAGCCGTTAAACCTCTAGGTTACCCTAGAGGAGGAGTGTTGTCTCCTGAGGGTTTTCAGCGGATTGCACCCACAAAATCCATAAAGAAAGATAAAAGTGTTAGTGAAAATTTTGATCCATGTTTTAAAGATTCTTACTTGAGTTATATGTTTCAGGTTACCCAAAACTTGTCATTCTTCTTATAAGCGTCTATTTAGAGTTTTGTTTTCAACTTAGGTTAAGTTTTTAAGGAAGAGATCAAAAACTGGATTTTGCATCAATCCTAGTATATATACATCTATAAATATGAAGGATCTTTCTTAGACTAAGTTTATTTATTTACTAATATATATAACAATATATTTTATTTTTTTCTTTTTTTTCTTTTTTTTATATATAGTATTTATTTATTTACATTTCCTTAGATTCCTTAGGCTTTCTAATTTACCCTTGTAACGAGCCTCTTACCGATGACTCCCAAACCAGTCGGTCTTAGGGCACCAGATGAGACAACATCCCTCGGGTTCGATGACTCAAGTAAACTAGGCCATGAATACTAAGGACTTAACCACTTTTAGGCGTGACTTGCCATGCTTCTTGAGGCACGGTTAACCAGCTTAATTAGTGGCTAAGTATTTATTTAGTTATTTATACATATATTTTTCTTCTTTTTTTATTTTTTATTTATTATTATTATATATATGTAAATAAAGTCACAAAGTCTTTGATTAATCCCTCAATATGTTTAATGTATATATCCTAAAGAAAGAATTAGAATCTAGTTATCTTTCTTATCCTTTTTTACTTAACCTAAAAATCCAACAAAACTCCTCTTTTCAACTTATAATTAGAAATCATAGTTAAGAGCTTCCTTAATCCCTAAAGTCAAGCTTTGATTCTTTAAACATGGATCAAGAATTTCTCTCTTTTTTTTTTCTAAAAGAAAAAGTAAAATCTAAAAGAAAATAAAAAATCTACAAAGAAAGGTAAAATCTAAAAAAATAAAAACCTAAAAAAAGAAAAATGAAAATCCTAAAAATAAAAATAAAAAGCCTAAAAAGAAAATAAAAATCCTAGGTTAGAATCTACCCCCCCATACCTATCTCATGCATTGTCCTCAATGTATGCAAGATAAAAAGATGCATGAAATAGGTAAAAGGTATGAAATCACTCCCTCCTTCTCTTTGGACCAGCGGTGGTGCTGGGTCCAGCCGACTGAGATCGTCTGAGCCCCGCCTCAATGCGGTCCAACCTCGAGGATTGCTCATCTACCTTCTTTCTAAGCCTGACCTGCCCCCTAAAAATTTTCTTCATGTCCTTCTAGATGGTGGACATGAAGGCTCGTAAATCTGTTGGGGGATCCTGATGCCAAAACTCAGGCTCATCTTCCTCCTCAAGACTCTTCTCAGAGGAGGACTCCACCGGTACATCTTCGGGTTGGACACTAGGAGTCCAAACCGCGTGCAGACAGCTATTATAAGAACTGGTGGGTCGCTCAGGTGCAACAAACACTCGGTCAAATGAATCGAATACGGCGTCTGGTAGGAAGGTCCTACAAAGACGCGTGATCAGAATAGGGTGAGAGTGTTTGGCACCTCGAGTGCGTGAAGAGTTAGCTATGATAGCGTGGAAGATGACCTTATTTAAGCAGACCGTGTGTTGCCTGGTCATTAAATCGTGGATTATTTGCAACACCGGGCGGTTGAAGGAAGTCGTGTGGTCCAGCCCTAAAATGTTACGTTGGATCCATCGTCCAACGCAATGTACATTCCTAAAAGTAGTGCTGGCCTTAAGCCCACGGTCCTGCTCAGTGCAGCGAGCCCCCATGAGTGTCATATAATCAATCAGTGGGAGGGGATCGCTGTGTTGTTGATGAATGGGGACATGTGTGTGTTCCTCAAGAAGAGGAAGAGTGATGAACAAGTCGCCCAAGGGCATATGCACAGTGAATTGGTAAGTTTGTGTATCAACAGATGCTTGGTCAATGTGAGTGTAGAACATTGTCACCAATTCGGGACAATAAAAGGCATCATTCTCAGAGTTGTCATACACTAACGTATACCAATCCCAAGCCCTAATTCTATCTAAAAACATATGGCCATATCCATTGGGGTCACACAAGATTTTCCCAAAGTCTTTCTCAGCAAATATCATAGGTGCCATGCTATCAATTGAAATCAAAGCAGTAAAATGAAAGATCAAGATTCAAACCGCCCCCGGAATTCGTGGGGGGAAACAAATCTCGATCTTACAGAGGGCACAGGAGATAGACTCGGGAAGATGTGACAGCAGATCGGCCACCAGGGAAGAAAATCGATCGGTAGAAAAATTGGCGGCGCTCCAGAAAAGCCAAGTTTGCCGCGGATCTGCGGCTCTGGTCGCGGGATCGCGGTGGGAAGAAGGTTTCTGAGGAAGGAAAAAAAACTGATGGCGGCGCTTGAGGAGAGGGTTGCAGATCTGAGGGGATTTTTGCGTTTCAGAGAAGAGGGTCGGGTAGATAGAATATTTATAGGAGGGAAAAAGAAAATTGAGAGTTCCAATTTCATCCCTAGGTTAAAAGGAATTTTACAAACCTAGGAATTTGTAGTTTTGAAAATGGAAGGATGGAGTTTGACCCTAGGGAAGATATGAAGAAACCTAGGGAATTTGAATTTTGAAAGTTGTAGAACTCTTGAAATGATTTAGCACAAAAGTCCCTCATTATTATTTATTTTTTTCTTTTTTATTATTATTATTATTATTTACAAAAGTGTACAAAAAATATTTACAAGAAATATGTACAAGTGTGTCTATAGCCTAAGCTCCTTTTGGTCGTTTCCCTCTGGCCCGTTTCCCATCGTTCCAGTGTGTCTGTTTGCGCGGGCTCAGTTGGGAAACGAGTTGAATTATTTCCTGAGCCTTACATATTTCCAGTTTCAATTGTTTATTATTGTTCATCCTCATTTCACCACATTGTTCACTAAGAATTTCTTCATCACCACACTTTTCACCCTGAATTTCTTTATTTCCAAAATTAAGAAATTCCAGCTCGTCTTCATACAACTCTTCAAAGCTGAAGTCAACATCTTCCTTCAGGGATGTGCAATCAGTTAACCGACCTCGAGTTGGCTCATCCAAACACATGATTTCGTCCGCGAAGAGGTCTTCAAAAGATATATCAATTGGAGGTTCTTGAATTATATCCTCATGGGATACATTCACTGTTGGCTCACTGAAAGTGAAGATATCCAAATCAACTTTCCCCATTTGAAAGGGTACTCGGATAATAGGATTTTTCACTTCAAGAGAATCACAAGATTGTGACTCATCTTTTCCTTTTTCCTCACAATTGTTTCTGACAAAATTAACCTCGAATGTTTGATCCTTTATCCTACGAGGTTGCATGCTGAAGACATTCACTTCTCTTGTCATGTCACCAAAAGTTATCCTCATTGACCCATTCTTACAATTGATGATGGCATTTGCTGTAGCCAGGAATGGTCGTCCCAAGATGACAGGAGTTTGAGCCCTATTATTGGTATTAGACACAGGTTGTGTCTCAAGAACTACAAAATCTACAGGGTAAATGAACTCCCCAACTCTGACAAGGACATCGTGAATTTCCCCCTTGGGTTTCTTGACAGAGCGATTAGCCAGTTGTATCGTCATTTGGGTCGGGCGGAGATCACCTAACCCTAATTGTTGGTACACAGAAAAAGGCAGGAGATTGATACTGGCCCCCAAATCAAGTAGTGCCCTATTGATGGTAGTCTGTCCTATGACACAAGATATGGTCGGGCTCCCTGGGTCCTTGTATTTGACAGGAATGGGCCCAGTGAACAACTCACTGATGTGTGATGTTAGGAAGACTTTCTTAGGGACTTGTGTTTTCCTCTTCTTGGTGCACATTTCCTTTAAGAATTTTGCATAAGATGGCACTTGTTGTATGGCATCAAGAAGAGGGACATTGATTTGGACCTTGTTGAACATTTCTCTTATCTTCTCCATATGAGCATTCAATTTGTGATTTGTAAGCCTATTTGGAAATGGTGCCTTAGGCTTATAAGGTTGCTCATCGACTTTCTCTTTTCCCTTGGCTTTTGATGGCTCAGTACTAGAAGATGGATTGTCAGAAGTTGGTTGTACTGGAACTGGAGGGGTTGTCTTTGGTACTGGATGGGATGAATGATTAGAAACCCTATTATCTACTTTCTTTCCAGATCTCAGAATATGAATAGCGTTGCAATGACTGGGGCCCGTGTCTTCCACTTCATGTAAAGGGAAGTGATTTTTGGGATTGGGCACTGGCTGGCTTGGAAACATTCCTTATTGTCTCCCACTTAAAGAATTAGTCAGTTGCCCAATCTGGACCTGTACTTTGTTCATATCTTGTTGATGGGTCTTTGCTAGGTTTCTATCATCTTTTCCAACTTTGATAGTTTGTCATTTGAATCATTCTGGGGTGGATGTTGGTGGTATGGAGACTGGAATTGTGATTGGTAGAGTGGTGGACTTTGATAAGGTTGTGACTGTGGTGGACTTTGATATGGATGAAAGTTCGGTGAATTCTGATTGAAACTGTGTGGGTGAGACTGAGCATTATATGGATGTGGAAATGGTGGCTTATGTTGCTCAGGACCAGACTGACTCCATGAAAAATTTGGATGGTTTCTCCATCCCGGGTTGTATGTACTGGAGTGTGGATTGTGATTGGGTCTGGTGAAAGTGGCATTCATATTCTCCTGATATGATTGAGACTGGTATATAGGACACTCCTCGAAGACATGGTTGAGGTCATGGCAAAAGGTGCAACCAGGTTTGACCATAGGTGATGGGTTGACCTAATTAACAGCAAAATGTTCCCGTGATTCAAGCAGTTCTATCCTCTTCATTAATTGTGTGATCTTGGCTTCAGCAGCTATAGAGGATTCTATGGAATGCATACCGGTTCTGGAAGTAGTGGGAGTGGGTTTATCTGAGCACGACTCCCACTGAATGGTTTTCTCAGCTAGGGCTTCAAAGAGATCCCACCCTTGATTCTCATCTTTCTTCAAAAATTCCCCTTGGCACATGGATTCAAGGAGTGTTTTCGTTTGATAATCAAGTCCGTCATAGATAATTTGGCACTGACGCCATTTCTCTATGCCGTGATGAGGACATAAGGCTAAAAGGTCTTTGAAACGCTCAAAATATTTCCAGAAGGGTTCGTGTGATTCCTGCTTGAATTGCATGATGTTCTTTCTCATGAGGGCTGTCTTATGAATGGGATAAAATTTTTTAAGAAATACTTTTACAAAATCATCCCATGAAGATATCGAACTGGCTGGAAGATTGTAAAGCCATTTCTTAGCTAAGTCCTTCAGCGCAAAAGGTATGAACCTTAGCCTAACAGCATCCTCAGTCAATTGGGAAATTCTCATCATTACACATACTTCTTCGAACTCTCGAATGAAGAAGTACGCGTCCTCAGACTCTAAACCATGAAATCGTGGAAGTGTATTGATGAATTGTGGTTTCAGCTCAAAATGATTTCCATTGGTAACAGGGAGAAGAATGCATGATGGAAGGGAGGTGCGAATCGGATAGAATCTGTCTTGAAGCGAAACGTTGTTTTCAATGGTGTGAAGTGGTGGTGTTGGTGCAAGTGTAGAAATTCTAACAAGTCTTGCAGAATCTGGATCCCGGTACCACTCTTGCATATACAGTCACAAACAACGTTCACCGATCACACCAGCGAAAAGAAAAAATAACAAACAATAAAAGGAAAATCAATCTCAAGCTATCTAGGGTACCTGGACCTAGACGACTCCTAACTGTTCGATGAACTAAAGAAGGTTGTTGCTTGAATCAGACCACAGCTAATCAGCCAGGTAGGAGAAAAATACAGTGGGAGGTATCCGTGCGTAAGCAACGGGCCTTAATTACGCCAAACCACGGTATCTTCGAGGCTTAACCTCTTAATCCCCAGCCTTAGACACTGATTTCACCGGAGTATGAATCAAAATCAACTTCCAACTTCAGCCGATCTCCTACTGAGTCTGGATGTCCCTAGGGCCAACGTCTATCAGATTTTATTAAAAGCTTGGGATTGTGAGTGCTGGGATGGTGGTTTTTGGGCTAAGGAAAGGGTGATGAAATCCCCCACCTTATCTTATTTATGGGGTGATGCCCTTAAAATCAGTTTGGTGCAAGTGTACAGTATAAGCAAACAAGGTTCACTCAAAGCGATATAAATCAACCAAGAAGTGAGTCCTAGTCAAAATGCAATGCACACGTACCTTACTTCATCACTCTTCAACAGTAAAGTAAATGAATTGAAAAGACACGTGCCTAGAAATGCAAACGTCTAATCAATTTTTAACTTTGCAACCAATATTTTACTGTTGATTATTAGCAGGAATATGGTGAAGCATACAAGAATTAAGTACTGCAGCAGCTGTTATTTTGCAGAGCAAGCAATCCTGCAGAAAACTGTTAGTAGTTCGCTCCTCTTTGCCGCGGATCCGCGGCTTTGGCCGTGGAATCGCGGCAAATCAGAGGGCAACTGGTCTCTGCTTTCTAGAGCAGAGGCCCAGGGCCACTTATATGTCACTGCAATGCTAGTTTTCCTGTTTCTTCACCTGTAACCTGCAACAGAGAAGAAAGTTCGTTTAGTTCTTCAATTGAATCAAAACCGTTGCTCTCCCCGGCAACGGTGCCAAAAATTTGATAAGGAAAAAGAAGTAATGATAGTGGGAGTATAATTCGCACAGATATTCAACAAAAGAGAGAAGGTTTAGAGTCAACCTTAGGTGCTTGATTACTCCGAAATGTATTCACAATGTGTAATGTACTCCTTTCCAAATCACCATAGTAGCATAAGCTATACAGGTCGAATCCACAAGGAGAGCTCACGATGGAAGCTTTACGGTTTGATGTTGAAGAAAGACAAACGAAAGTTCTTCTTTGTTTCAAAAGAATGAAAAAGACATAGAAAATTAGGTGAAAGAATTGGTTGTGGTTTTGTACATGAAAGTAAAAATGATGAAAAGAGAATGAAAAGAATTTGAAAACAAGAATTGCTTTTAGGAAGAAAACTAAAGTAGAGAAAACTTGCAAAAGACTTTTAGAATGGAAAAAGCCATGACTAGCTAACCTTACTAACTTGCTAACTTACTAATCTCTATTAGGGTGAAGCATGCCTCATGTTGATTCATCGGCAAGTGTTTGTCTTGCTTGTTGGTCAAGTTACTTTCCCCTTTGATGGATGGGTGATCATCTTGGACTTGTCTTGTAGCCTCATTGATTTCATAGGCTCTCAAGATAGAATTTCATGATGGAATCGGGGAGTGTCACTCAAGGGATGCTAAGGAAGAAGATACAAAATTCATTAGACATTCAAGGCCATACAACAAGTTAGCATTGAAGTAAGAAAGTTGTACAACAAATAGCATATGTTTGGTGTTCCATCTCCATGTTCCATCAAGGCACTTGTTCTAAGACAAGGCTCTAAATGAGGCACACATGAATCGTATGGAGAATTACAACAAGAGATTGCTAAGAATGAAAGTAACCCATCGGTGATGAAAAAGACTCAACATTTGCAAGATTAAGAATTAGCATTCACCCAAGAGTTAGAAGTTAGCAAGATTAGTTGTTAGCTAGTCATGTTAGAAGAAGTTAGCTATCCATTACAACAAAAAGAAAACAACAAGACATTATGCAATGAAAGTAAAGCTTGAATGAAATAAAGCAAGTAATGAAAAGCACTAGAAATTGCAAAAGAAGAGAAAGTAGATTGGATTAATCCTTGCTTTGCTTCAAGTTGTCACCCCTTGATTACAAGCTTTCACTCTCTCACTATCTCTCTCTTGCAGAATTTCTAGGAGAAAGAAGAAGACTAAGAGCAATAAAACCTAGAGCAAAACCTACAAATTACAAGCTCTTTCCTCTATTCTCTCCTCTCCCTTTTGCACTGGCCCTGATGGTCTATTTATAGGTCTCAGGAGAAGAAGGCTCCAGAATCAGACAGCTGGGGATAAATCGCTGGCTCAACGGCCAGATTCCTGCCGCGGAAACGCGGCTAGAGCCGCGTTTTCGCGGCAGAATCTAGGCCGTTATGCCAGCGAATTCTGTTGAGGTTGTTGGCCACGTGGATCTTCTAGAATGCTGACTGGATGCGTGGGTGATTCCTGATCCTGGGCTCAACTCTTGGGCTTCTTTTTGGGCTTTGAATTAATCCCCTTTTATTCTTGATAATTGCATGGATTTGTGGGCCTCTCTCCATTAAAATATGGACCTGCAAAAATAGAGAGAAAAAGAGTAAAAAACAGATTTTTATTGATATTATGCATGGTATAGAGGTGGAAGATGATGCAAAAATGAACTATAATCACTTCACCATTTAGAACTCGTCCTCCAACGTTGTGCTAAGAAAAATCTGACACTGAACTGGGAGAAATGCCACTTCATGGTAAAACATGAAATTGTCTTGGGTCATGAAATCTCCACGAAAGAAATTGAAGTGGATAGAGCCAAGATTGAGGTTATTGCTAAGCTTCCCATGCCCAAATGCATGAAGGATATTCGATCCTTCTTAGGACACACCGGTTTCTACCGAAGACTTATAAAGGATGTTAGCAAGATTGCTAGACCCTTAACTAATCTGTTAGCTAAGGACGTGTACTTCACTTTCGATTCTGAATGTATAAATTCTTGGGAGAAGTTTAAGAAAGAGCTTATTTTTGCACCAATCATATCTGCACCGAATTGGTCTAAGCCGTTTGAAATCATGTGCGACGCTTTTGATTTTACAATAGGCGCTGTCCTAAGACAGCGCATTGATAACAAGCAGCACGTGATTTACTACTCTAGTAGGACTCTCAATGATGCTCAAATGAACTACGCTACTACTGAGAAGGAATTCTTGGCAGTAGTATTTGCCTTAGAGAAATTCTTCCCTACCTACTGGGGTCCAAAACCACAATTTTCATCGATCATTCTGCGCTTAGGTACCTCATGGTGAAGAAGGATGCCAAGGCCCGACTCATTCATTGGATCCTCCTTCTTCAAGAACTCGATCTCGAGATTTGAGATAAGAAAGACATAGAAAATGTCATTGCTGACCATCTCTCATGAATCCCAAACTCTCCATGCAACGATTGCCCATAAATGCGGACTTTCTTGATGAAAATCTCTTAGCTATCTTTAGGGAATCTTGGTTTGCTGATATAGTGAATTACTTAGTCACAAACCAAACTCCTTCTCATTGGTCTAAAAACGATATATACCGGTTCTTATCTTAAGTCCGGTATTTCTTTTGGGAGGAACCATATCTTTTTAAGCACTGTTCTGACCAAATTATTGGGAGATGCATTCCCGACGAAGAAATTAAGAGTACTTTATCCTTCTGTCACGAACTTGCAAGCGGTGGACACTTTGGTCCCCGCAAGACTGCTGAAAAGGTGCTGCAAAGTGGGTTCTATTGGTCCACTTTGTTCAAATATGCTTATGAATTTTGCAAGACGTACCCTAGATGCCAGATGGCAGGAAGGATCTCAAAACGAGATATGATTTCCCTCAGCCCAATTCTAGAAATAGAACTCTTTGATGTTTGGGGCATCGACTTTATGGGTCCATTTCCTAATTCATTTGGAAACCAATATATATTGGTTGCTGTGGACTATGTGTCCAAATGGGTAGAAGCCATTCCTAGTAGAACTAATGATAACAAAGTTGTCATAAAGTTCTTGAAAGAGAATATTTTCTCACGTTTCGGAACCCCTCATGCTATTATCAGTGATAATGGTACTCACTTTTGCAATAGATCCTTTGAAGCTCTTATGCGAAAGTATGCCATAACTCATAAGTTGTCCACACCTTATCATCCTCAGACCAGGGGCAGGTTGAGGTTTCCAATAGACAAATTAAGCTTATTTTGGAGAAAACTATGAGCCAAAACCGGAAAGATTGGTCTACCAAACTTATAGATGCCCTATAGGCCACAGGACTGCTTTCAAAGATGATTCTAGGGATGTCTCCTTATAGGCTAGTCTTTGGGAAAGCTTGCACCTACTCATTGAGTTAGAGCATCGGGCCTTATGGGCAATCAAGCAGCTAAATTTTGACTTGACTAAGGCCGCTGACCTTCAGAAATTATAAATTTCTGAATTAGAGGAGTTGAGAAATGAGGCATATGAAAATGTTAAGATCACTAAAGATAGAGTTAAGATTTTCATGATAAACACATCATAAGAAAAACCTTTGTCCCTGGATAAAAAGTCTTACTCTATAATTCTAGGCTTCATCTTTTTTCAAGAAAATTAAAATCAAGATGGACTGGGTCATTCGTTGTAAAAACCGTGTTTCCACACTGTGTTGTAGAGATCAGTGACACCAAGAATGAAAATGACTTTAAGGTAAATGGTCAACGCCTTAAACCTTTCTTGAATCGGTGCCGGTAAATGAAACTGTTATGGGTCTTTTTAACTAAGTGTATCGGTAACTTTCCTTTTTTACATTATATTTCATGCATCTATACATTTTTTTTATACATTGGGGACAATACATGAGATAAGTTGGGGGGACTCTTAATGACTAATATTACTAAAAAAAAAAGAAAACAAAGAAATATATATATATATATAAACATTTTGAAAGGTAAGAATAATATTTTGATATATTTTTTGTAAGAAATTAAGTCAATTTTAAGGAATTAAAAAATCATAATTAGAATTTCTTATACTTGAAGATGACTTGTTTGATTTTCAGGGTTAGGAAGAAAATTGATGAAAGTAATTTAGTCTTAATCTTTACCTTGAAGAAATATGCATAACTTATACACTTACAAACTTAGGGTTCAAAAATAAAGATTCTTACACCTTATAAAAAATAATAATAATATATATATATATATATATATATATATATATATATATATATATATATATCATTCGATTAAGCTGGGTATTTGTGACTCATGAAGTATAAGTATTCACGCCTAAAAAGGGTACATTTTTTAAATAAAAACCCATGGTTTCGTGGCCTTGTCTGCTCGAGTGTTTAAGTTCTTAGGGGTGTGTTCTCACCTGGTGCCCTAAGACTGTCTGGTTTGGGTGTCACAGACTAAAGGCTCGTTACATGGGCAGATTAGAAAGCCTAATAGAATTATGGAATAAATATCACCAAAAATAAATATAAATAAGGCATAGGAGTTAATGTTAAAGAACCCTTAGTCAAACTTCATGGTCACGAAGGTGCATATGACTCAGGGTAAAGTAATAGATTAGATGAGAAATATAATTTAACTTCTTACTTTGATTGATGACATGTTTTTGCACAGAGACTAAGTTTAGGAATGAAAAGTTCGATATTCTTATAACTTATAGATTACTTGAACTCTTACAAATATACTTTAAATATTTTCTCTCTTTTCAAAATATTTTTCAAAAATACTAACATTTTTTCTCTTTCTATATGGCTTTTGTGGGGCAATCCACTGAAAACCCTCACGAGATAAAACTTGTCCTTTAGGGGTAACCTAGAGGTTAATAGCTTATTGTACATGCTCAGTGCAATCGCGTAACCTGCGAAAGTGGTCTAATAATTAATTAGGATTATTTTTGATGTTTTGCTCGAGGGTGAACAAAAAAGTGTGGGGATGTGATCGGTCATATATATTGCATATATATTGTCACATTACCATGTTTATTATCTAATAAATTCTATTAATAAGTCTTTTTTTCTTTATTAAGTGCAGGTGCATTGCTAAAGGAAAGGGAAGAGAAATGAGCCCAAAAGCCCATCAAAATCTGATTTAATTAAGAATTAATTTGAAATCAGAAAATCAGGGCAGATGATGGCTAATCAGAGAGGTTGAAAATCGATTAAAATGAATCTTCCTAAATCAAGTGGTTAAAGCCAAAGATTAAAGGCTGTTTCGTCGAATCTAGGAGCTGAAATGGGAAAACTAACAAGGGATAAAAGTGAGTCACCAAAAAGGGAGACCCACCAACCAGGTGTGGCCAGTTGGCCACACCATGGCCACAGAAACGTGGCCAAAGTCACGTTTCCGCAGCTTGTTGGTATTTGTTGGGGGAGCGTTTGCTCCCCCTATCTTCGTACGCCCTCCCCTATTTGATTTTTGCCTATAAAAGGCAGGTTTTGCACTGAAAAAGATAGCGAAGACTAGGATTAGAATTCTTGTTCATTTTTAGGGTTTTGCAGTATTGTTAGATAGTTCTGAGAAGCTGTATCTCATCTTTACTTTTCTGTTTAGACCAGCAAAAAGAGAAGAGTAGAATTGAGTGTGTAATTCATCCTTGAAGTGACAATCAAAGGAGATTCAACTTGCTTATTCAACTTGACTCAATTTGGTATGTCAATGTTAGATTTCCATTCTCTTATTTGTTTTTTTTTTATCATGAGTAACTAAACTATCTTCAGGGCTCACTAATCAACCTCTTCTACCTCCTTTCTCTTGATCGATTTTTACGAAAGCAATTTTCTTGAATCATAATAATGCCTGAGTTGAATTTTGTTCTTGAAAGCACATGAGGATGTTTTTTTTTTTAAACTTGGACATTCAAAGAACAAATATTTTCAAACTTATTTTTATTCCATACTTGCTTCTTCGCGCTTGATGGTTTAACATTCTATTTTTAATGTTGTATTAAGAAAGACCTTAAGATTTAAATCAAAATCATCTTATTTGTTTTACTTGGACGTTAAAGGAAACTAAAGGTTTTTGCTTATGATAAAAGTGATGCACCAAAGTGTTCTTGAGATAAGTAAGTAGTTGAGTAGAAGATTAGTGAGCCCGGATCCTTTCCATAGTTTAAATCACAGCCAAATTACTCTCAAATCATTTTCTAAAAGATTATCTTTTCCAAAGCCTTTTCCAAATTTTAAATTTTTCTTTAAATCACTTCCCTTCTCTTCATTCTCTTTTTAAGTATAAAAAAACTAACACCATTCTTGCTTTCTAAACAAAAACACCAAAAGCTTTCATCGCATTTCTCCTCGTGGACATGACCTGTTAGCCCAAAACTAGACGGTAATTCTCATTGCATTTATTTGCAATCAACCGCCAGCAGGCCCAGACTAGGGTTTATAGGTTGAAATATTTGGTCCTTTAATTACCTATAGAATCCCATAAAACTCCATAAATTCTATAAAAATAAGTTCTTATAAATATTTGAAGTATAAATATGTGTGATCAAAATTCAACACATATTACCAACTTTTTGAACTATTTTTGAGGTATGAAAATTTAGTTTTAAACCGAACACCGTATTTTTCATAAACCAAACTCTGAAATGAAAAACTGATTTTTCTCAAAGTTGTATAAATATAAAAACATGATATTTAAACTCATTTGAAGCGTAGTGTGTATGAATATAATCTAATACACATAAAAAAGTTAAAATATATTTTTGACAATAAATCCAAAACTAAGTTTTGTTAAAAATAAAACTTGAAACACATGAATTAGAATCATCAAAATAAGTTTTTAGACAATATGAAATATAGATGTATATGGATGAAATACAATATAAATTAAACCATGTAAAACTTCTTTTGATTCTATCTATTCATGAAAACGAAAGATATGTTCTTAAAAATTTAAAACTGGTTAAACTGAAATCTCTAAACTTTTGAACTTGTGTGCGTGTGTACTTGAGCATAGGAAGACTAATCTATTCTTACACAAGATCTAAACAAAACTGAAACAAAATAAATAGAAGTCTTCTTGTCGATCTTCATCTCTAAGATAACTCGATTCAAATTCGATCCAAAGAGTTTGACTCATCCGAGTACTAGATGCGATCTTGATGCGCGAGCTCTTGAATCATCACGTGTTAGCTTCAAAACTTGACTTTGAATCCTTTGTTGAAGCTAGACACCTACTAAGATCTTGATCAATATCTGAAACCTATTAAACACAAGATCATTAGCAAACGTAACTTCATAAGTTGACATCATCAAAACTAAGGTGAAGGAACTTTGGGCCAACAGAAGCAAGATCCAACAAATTAGTTGGGCCTTGGCATCCTTCTTCGTTATAAGGTATCTTAGCGTAAAATGATCGATAAAAATAGTTGTTTTGGACCCAAGTAGGTAGGGACGAAATTTCTCTAATGCAAATATCGCTGCCAAGAATTCCTTCTTGGTTGTAGTGTAATTCAATTGTGTATCATTGAGAGTCCTACTTGAGTAATAAATCACGTACCGCTTGTTATTAATTCGTTGTCCTAAGACAGCGCCTATAGCAAAAATCTGAAGCATCACACATGATTTCAAACGACTTTGATCAATCAGGTGCAAAAATAATTGGTGCAGAAATAAGATCATTCTTTAGCTTCTACCAAGTATTAAGACATCCACTAGCAAAAGTGAAAGGCACATCCTTAGCTAAAAGGTTAGTTAAGAGTCTAATAATTTTGCTAAAGTTCTTAATGAACCTATGATAAAAACTGGCATGTCCTAAGATGAATCGGATATATTTGGTACATTCGATTTAGGGAGCTTAGCTATGACCTCAATTTTGGCTTTATCTACTTCAATTCTTTTTTAGATCTCATGACCTAAGACAGTTCCATGTCTTACCATGAAGTGACATTTTTCCTACTACAGTGTCAGATTTTCTCGGTACAACATTAGAAGATAAGTTCGAGATGGTGAAGACATTGATCGAATGAATCTCCAACAATAAAGAAATCATTCATGAATATTTCTAAGAATCATTTTACCATGTCGGAGAAAAGACTCAACATGCAACGTGAAACGTTATTGGGGCATTGCAGAAGCCGAAAGACATTCGATAATAAGCAAATGTCCCAAATGGACATGTGAACGTGATTTTCTCTTGGTCCTCTGGAGTTATGAAAATTTGATTGTACCCCAAGTAACTATCCATAAAATAATAATACTCGTGGCTAGCTGATCGTTCACTGATTTTGCATAATTATTGTCATATTCTCATACTTATTATATAATAAACTCTACTTTTAATTCTAATTTTTATCTAATTTATTTGCCGGCCCATGGCAAAAGGAAAGGAAGAGAAATGAGCCCAAAGCCTATCAAAATTCTGATTTAATTCAGAATTAATTCGAAATTAGAAAATTAGGATAGATCAGGGCAAATCAGATCGGTTGAAAACCAGTTTGAACAAATCTCTACAAATCTATTGGTTAAAGCCTAAGATCAATGGCCATTTCATCAAATTCACAAGCTGAAACGAGAAATCCAGAACAAGATAAAAGCAAATCGCGAAGTCAGGGAGTACCACCAACAGGGTGTGGCCACACCCTAGCCGTGAAAATGCGGCAAAAGCCACATTTCTACGGCTTGTTGGAGGTTGTTGGGGGAGCGTTTTCTCCCCTATCTTCGTACGCCTCTCCCCGTTAGGTTTTGCCTATAAATACAGGATTTTTCAGAGACCACCGGGAACGATCAGGCAGAGATAGATTTTAGGCTACTTTTTCATTCTTTTTAGTATAGGATTTTATTTTCTTTTTATGTAATTTTTATTTCTTTGTAAGCATATGTTAGACTGAGATTCATGTAGGTAAGAGAGAGGCTTATGTTGAGAGTGACACCGATATACCGTCCTCCTTTCTTTCATCGTTTCTACAAGTAATCAAAGGTAACATTTTTATGTTTTTTCTTGTTTTTATTTATTCTTCTATTTCTACTTTTCCTCTTTTGGTTTTGATAAATTTCCATGTGAACCTCGAAGCATCAATATAGCCATGTTTGTGTGAGTGCCACCAATATTTCATGATGATGTTCTCCTTTTCAAGGTGTCGTATCATTTCATTCTTATTCGTCTTGATGATGTAATGCGAATAGGAACTGAACTCGATCTTATGGGTTATGCGCTGATCGCCTCTGAAGTAAGGTAAAACATGTAAGTGTTCCATGTAAGTCATCAACGAGAGGAGGTAAGTATCTCTTTTAGATTTTCTTTCTTTTCTTTTAATTTTTAGTTTAGATCACCAACACCACAACTCCAAACTTTATTCACTCTTTTTACTTTCTTTATACAAAGTCATTTTCTGTTTTTCTCCACCTTCTCAATCTACCACCTTTTTCTAACTTAACTGCAACTCTTTTCATTTTCTTTTAAAGAATTAAAAGAAGAACTTTAACCATTCTTTGTAGCATAAGAGAGAACTTACTAAAAAGCTTCCATCGCTAGTCCCTCCTTGTGGATCACAACCATATAGCCACTTGCTATAGCGGTAGTATTGAGCACCTTGCAATATTGTTATAGAAGTTCTGAAATTTTTTATTTTTATGTGCAGGTAAAATCTTAATCAAATCTTAATAAAGTAATGATGTGTGATTGTACTCCAAAATCGCATTTTTATCATCACTTTTATACGTATATCCTTGATCATTCCTTTATTAATTAATGCTATTAACTCCTTTTTTGATTATGGTGTGTAGTTACTTAAATGAGAGGATAAAGATACAAGAAGTTTCATTTTATCCTTAATCCTATTTAAAGTTGGATTTAAAATTAAATTGAATGCAAAGGAGGAAAGGATTAATCTTCATCTCCTATGCAAGTTCAAATTCAAAAGATAAAGTCCTAGAACATGAATGGGATAAAGCTAATTCTACAAGAAATAAGGAGGATAATTCAAATTAAATGGAGTTCAAAATCAATTTAGACTCGGATTCAGACTGTACACCTTTTAGTATTCAGATCATAACTTTTGTTACAGATATTCAACTCTGATAATTCAAAATGATACAGAAAGAAGACATGAAGAACTACAATTCTTATGTTAATCACTATGTCAAATTTAGCCGTCTGATGAGTCATATTCAGCAAACAACATGCCGACTTGCTGCAGGACTGAATTTCTTATAGAATTATGAAACCTTCTAATTTGTATCCTATTGTGATTAGATTTGAGGCCTATTTAAAGAGATGAAATCTCTCATTATGAAGCATCTCCATATCAGAAATCATAACTTTGGATTTTCTTTAATTTCTCTTTCATATTTCTTTTGTAATTTTTAGATTTTAGTTCTTATTCTACTTCCAGATTTGTGAGAAGGAGAAGCCATTGTACTTCGAGGTGACAGATAGTACAAGGTGCTTTCGTTCTTTTCATATATCTTTTGTTATTTACTTTATTTTTGATTTTTCTTATTTTTTTATTTCTTTCTTTCTTTTGTTTGTTATGTTTACCATGAGTAACTAGATTTTTCTTATGGCTTGCTAAGACATCACTACCATCACATCTAATGTCTAGTAGATAACCAGATTAGGTCATATGCATGCCTACTCTAAATTTTATTCTTGAAGACTCATTATGATAAGCAACTAGGTCAAATATTTGCTAATACTTCTTAACGATTTTTCTTAAACTATGCTTGATGAAAATCTTGATATTTTAATGTTAAACGTTGATTAGTGTTATTTCAAATAGGGTTGAAATTTGCTAAATACTCTTTAATAATTTTTCTTACTTTATAGTTGATTAACAACCTTGATATTGTAACGTTAAAACTTGGATGGTGTTATTGATCATAATCTAGTTTCTATCCTATGTATCTTGCTTGATTTTATGGTAGAGTATCATGTTTAGGATTTAAAGTGAAGTAATTATCTATCTAGTATTAGTATGTATGGTGGTTGATTATTAGTAAGCTATGAACCTTTCTTTTAGTTTGATTCTTTATCCACATATAATTCATCTTTTCTTTTCTACGTTCTTTAAACATAGAAGATAGTAAGAAGACAATATTACCTAAAAGCTTCCATCGCTTCTCTCCCTGAGATTTGACCCGTTTAGCTCTTGCTACAGCGGTTAAATTACAAAGATTCAGAGTTAAAATCAATCACATACACTTTCATATTTCTTTACTCTGTTTTGTGCAATCAAAATTTTGGTGCCGTTGCCGGGGAGGGACGGTAAGTTATTCTCTTTTTGATTTACATTTTTGGTTAACTTTCTTCTTTGTTTTTGGTGTGTGGACATATAAGTGACCCTGGACTCTGCTCAAGAAAAGTAAAGCCCAAAAGCCCTCAGATTTGCAACTTCCTGTGGCAATATGAGTGAACTACTAACTTGTATTTTCTACAGGTTGGCTGAATTACATAGTTTAATCTCTGTAGTATTTATTTCCTTATTTGACTCACTGTATACACATTTCTAACACAACAGTAAAAAGTTAATTGTAAATGCTAAAAATGATTTAGACTTTGCATTTAGGCACGTGTCAATTTCATTACATTTTCTATTTACTGTTAAAGAGTGCTGGAGCCAAGGTACGTGTGCATATCAGGTTCATTCTTGTATGAAATATTACTTGAGTGTTACTTTTTTCTATATACTTGTACACTACACTAAATTGATTTAAGGGCTTGTCTTATAAATAAGATAAGGTGTGGAATCATTACCCTCCCTTAGCCCACAAACAATCTCCTCACTCACTAACCCAAGCCTAACTAAAACTGAGTAGACATTGGCCCTAGGGACATCTCGGACTCATATAGGAGACTGACCTAGGGGGAAGTTGATTTGAATTTGACTCTTGCCAAATCGGTGTTTAAGGTTGGGGATTGAGGGGCGAAACCCTGAAGGCTGGTGGTTTGGCTTAATTAGGCCCGTCGCTTCTGTGCGGATACCTCTTACCAATCTTGCCCCTACCTGGCTGATTAACTTGTGATCAGATTCAGCAATATACCCCCCGTGGATAGTCTAACCAGTTAAGAATCGTCTAGGTCTAAGGTTTACCCTAACTTAAGTTAGTTTTTTTTCTTTTTATTTGTTTGCTTATTTGTTTGTTTTTCTTTGTTTGTGTTTGACATTTCCTGTGTGATATGGCTTATAACAATATTTTTTCATTTTTAATGGTAATCCATATTACACCCCGATCTCTTTTTCGGATATTACCAACCCGGCATATCATAACTTTCACTAACCTAGTGTGCCAGATTGGTCTTATACGAATCAATATAACCCATGCCCCCAATCTTATGACATAATTTCTAAAATAATTTTAACTTTTCACAGAGTCAATGGGGATTCGCCTACCCCGAGCCCAATTTTCAACCAATTTGTCCTCCTTATCCACCTTGTCCGCAATATTTTCAAGATTCATACTCAGTTCCATCAGTTCAAAATAAAAAACCATCAATCTTAGAAATGAGTATACGTGAGTCCAAGCAACAATCACAAAATCTGACGGACTCATAATTTCACCACAAATTCCAAAATAAAACTTCACCTTTTCAAGTCCAATCGCAACAAAATGATGAACCAATCGACTATGAAAAGCTGCTTGAAGTCATGACTCAGGCTCAAATCGCTCGTAATTATGACATAGATCTAATGGTCCAAACTTTCCATTCTCACCGTTTGACCATTTCTGATGTCGCTAACCATTCTGTTAGAGCTGAAGAATCATGTTGTTTTGAAAAACAAGATTCCATTTCAGCACACCCATTTGAACTTGCCCAAACTGCAAATTTTGAAAATGACATTGACACTTTGGCAAGTTATCCCTTTCCTGAAATTGAACTTGAGAATGAGTATGATCCTGAACCTCAACTTGGTGATTCAATTCTACTTCCTGATTCAATAATGACTCCCATATTTTCACCTGATTTCAATCTTTTTCCCGAGTCAACATTAGATTTTGTGCCAATTCATCATGAAACTGAATCACCAATCTTTTATGATCATCATATTGAACTCGACCAATTTCATACTTTTGAAAGTCCCATTGACAAATTGGCAAGTTCTCATTTTTATGAAATTGAACTCAATGAGAAATGTGACCTAAATTCTCCAATTTGTGATCCAGTTCAAATTCCTGAATCAATATTGACTCATATTTTATTACCCAACTTGAGTAATATTTTAGAGTTAGTTTCGATTCCCACACCTGTCATTCTTGAACTTGAATCACCAATGTTAAGTCACATTCTGTTGTTGGAAAATGAATGTAGACTTGAATTTCAACTTCTTGATTTGGACCCACTTCTTGAACCAATCTCGACTCCTGAATCTTTACTTGACTTAAGTCACTTTCCTGAGTCTGTATTAGTTTATGTACTTCCTAAGTCCAAGTCAATATTCCATCTTTTCACACTCTATTTTGGGACAAGAGTGTTGATAAAATTGACTCCGAAATTATTTGTGAAATTTGAAAATTAGATGGGGTAAAATTTTTAATAAAAATCATTCATATATACATCATTTTAGTGGGTTATATTAGAGAGGTTTCTGGTGGGTTCCTCCGAATTCCACGTAAATTAGATTGGGCCGCATTTCGTGGACCAATTAGACCACCACCGGAACCACCACCTTAAGGTAAAAATTTCCTTTCCTTTCTTCTTTTTCATGCATCTATGCATTAATTCATACATTGAGGACAATACATGAGATAGGTGTGGGGGAGGGTTCTAACATAACTTAGGTTCTTTTTATTATTTAAAAAAAATTTAACATTTTCTGTACTTTTAAAAAACTTTTTGAAAATAGAAACAATTTTTTGACATATTTTTTGTAAGAAATTAAGTCAATTTTCAGGAACATGAGAATCATTATTAGGATTTCTTATACTTAGTCAAAATAAAATTATTTGTTTGATTTCTAAGTCTAGGAAGAAAATTTGTGAAAGTAATTTAGTCTTGATCTTTACCTTGATAATATATGCGTGCTTTATACACTTACACACTTAGGGTTCAAAAACAAAGATTCTTATGCCTTATTAAAAAAAGAAAAAGAAAAAGATATATATATATATATATATATATAAATCCTCTAATTAAGCTGGGTATTTGTGCCTCATAAAGCAAAAGTATTCACGCCGAAAAGCGGTTCATATAATAAAATCCTTAGTTTTGTGGCCTTATTTGCTTGAGTCCTTAAGTCCTTGGGGTGTTTTCTCACCCGGTGCCCTAAGATCATTTGGTTTGGGAGTCACCGATTAAAACTCGTTATGGGTAGATTAGAAAGCCTAATAGAACTATGAAATATTAGCAACAAAAAAAAATAAGACGTAAGAGTTAGAGTTAAAAAACCATTGGTCAAAATTTCACGGTCACAAAGGTGCATATGACTTAGGGTAATATAATAGACTAGATGAGAAGTACAATTTGACTCCTTATTTTGATTGATAACAAATTTTTGAATAGAGACTAAGTTTAGGAATGAAAAATTCGGTTTTCCTATAACTTATAGATTACTTAAATCTTACAATAATATTTCAAATATTTTTCTTTCAAAAAGTGTTTTCAAAATACTAACATTTTTCTCTTTCTTTATGAATTTTGTGGGTGCAATCCACTGAAAACCCTCACGAGACAAAACTCGTCCTCTAGGGGGAACCTAGAGATTTAACGGCTTATTGCACATGCTCAGTGCAATCACGTGACCTGCGAAAGTGGTCTAATAATATTTTCTTTAGTTTTGTTGCTTTGCTTGAGGACGAGCAAAAGATAGGTATGGGGGTGTGATCGGTCACTGATATTGCATAATTATTATCAAATTCTCATACTTATTATATAATAAACTCTGCTTTTAATCCTAATTTTTGTCTAATTTATTTGCAGACCCATGGCTAAAGGAAAGGAAAGAGAAACGAGCCTAAAAGCCCATCAAAATTCTGATTTAATTCAAAATTAATTCGAAATCAGAAAATCAGGGCAAATCAGATCAGTTGAAAACCAGTTAGAACAAATCTCTACAAATCTATTGGTTAAATCCTAAGATCAAAGGCCATTTTGTCAAATTTAGAAGCTAAAACGAGAAATCTAGAACTGTTGGCCCAAAGGCCTTCCACTCTAGTATTGATGATGATTAACTCATGTAGTTATGTTTACTAATAATCTTGTGATTTTTAGTTACAGATCTTTAATCAAGATATTAGTTGGTGATTAGCTTCAACAAAGGAGTTTGGAAGCTTTTCATGGTGAATCCAGGGCCAAAGCATCAAGATCATACATTGCCTAGGTCATGGATCACGGAGTTTTGGATCGGGTCTACTTGAAGATGGAGATCGTCAAGAAGACTTAGGTATCCTAGTTTAGATAGTGTGTTTAGATCCATATGTAAAGCTTAGTATAGTTGATATGCTCAAGTGCACATACACACACGTTTCATGTTTTGGATTTTGGTTTTCATGAATAATAGATCAAAACAAGTTTAAATGGTTTATATGTATAGTAGATGTTTTCTATTTATACATGCATGCTTAATCTTCTTAAATAAACTTATTTTGACTTTCCTATTCATGTGTTGAAAAATCCAAGTTTGATAAAAATACAAGTTTTGGTTTTTGATAAAATTTGCAAGACTCAAAAATGAATTGATATGATTGAGATATGTCTTGAAATTTTTATCACTTGTTTGTGTTTCAATATAAAATGTTAAAACATTTTTGGGTATTTTTACAAGACTTAAAAAGATTTATTAAAATATTTTTTAAACTGTTTTTCTGACCCAGATTTCTGTTCCAGGCTTCAACCAGTCGACTAGTCAACTGACCAAGTCGACTTGGGATGAAGTCGGTCGACCGGGCCGGTCGACCGACGTGCACAGACTTGTGCACGTCTGGTAGACATAGGGACGGTCGACCGGGTCTGAGAGCAGTGCTCTCTGTTTGTTTGGGTCGACCGGGCGGTCGACCGGAGGCTCCAACGGTCGGATTTTAGACCGTTGGCGGTCGACCGTTCCGGTCGACTGGAGGTCTGTCAGACTGACAGATCAGCCTAACGACTAGTTTTGTTTTGGGGCTATAAATACCCTATCTCTTCATAGTTTTCTCTAAGATTTTGAGAGCAAAATTTCTAGACCTTTTTAAGTGTTTTTAAACAAGTTTTCAAAAGTGTTTTAGTGCTAAAAAGATTTCATCTTTATTGTTTTGGGTTTTTGAAAAATCAAAGAAAACTAGGTTTTGGGATATTGAATTGGTTTTCTTTTCTATCATCTACAAGAGATTTCCCAAGTAGTTTTTCTTTGTTGCTTGTTTCCAAAAATACCTTGATTCCACACTTGAGCTATATTATCTATCCTAATCTATTAGGATCTTGTTTTTGTGAAAAAGAGTAAAAGAGAGAATTGTTTGAGGTTGCTAAGCCTCTAAGTTGTACACCCTTATTCTTCTTGTATCCCTCTTTGGTAGAGGTTGATCGGGTGATTGGTTTGCTCCATCTAGTGAGAGGTGGAGTTTGGTTGTAAACCTCTTTGGTAGAGGTGTTGGTTGTTGGCTTACCCTCGGTTGTGAGGTGGTTGTTTGAAAGAAGAGTTCGGTACTCCCTTGTAAAAATCCTTCTCGGTGAAGGTTCCCTCGGTGGGAGTCCTCGGTGGACGTTGATAGTGGATTGGAAATCCTACACAGTGGTGTAGGCGGGGATGTAGAGCAAGGTGCTCGAACCTTGAAACATATCTTGGCCTTTGCGCTTGATCCATTGTCTCTCTAACTCTCTCTCTATTTTTTTTGTGCAAAGCATCATTTCTTTCATTCATATCATTCATACTTGAGTTGTGCCTTGCATTGATTCACATTGATATATCATCTTATATGCTTGGTTGTTTGTGTGCCTCACTTGTACTTAATCAACAAGAGCTTCACATAGCACCTTAACCTATATCTAGGGGAATCAAGAGGAGTTAGTCCAGAGCCCTTCACGGGGAATTCGGCTACACTTGTTGATTGTACAAAGTGTGATTGCAAAATTATTTTTAATCTTCTGCATTTAGCGCACTTAGTTTCTAGATTAGCACTTACACCTATTCACCCCCCTCTAGGTATTTTTCAATTGGTATCAGAGCTAGTGCTCCTGATATTAGGCTTAACATCCTAGGAGTGAGATTCATTTTTTGCTAATCTTATTGTTTGCATTTGTTTGCTTGCACACATATAGTTTACCATGGACTTCATGACCCCACCTAGCTTTGATCCTTCCAACATTGTTGTTTGGAAGTATAGGATGTCCATGTATTTGAAGACCCTAGGTTTGCATGTCTTCCTTGCCGCTACCAAGAAATGCTATCTTGGTAATGGTGATCATATAGGGGCTAATGCACTTGCCCTAGAGGCTATTAGAAGCACATTACCTAAAGATTATCTTATGCTTGCTTCTAACTTTGATTCCGCCTTTGCAGTGTGGAATATGTTGTCTACCACAACCACCACCTCCAAGCTTCAATTGCAAATTCAACCGGAGGAGTTTAGTGGAGAATCCGATTCCCAATGCTTCATGGTCCAAGGGAATGACTCCCTTGAGGTACAATCGGAAACCCACTTAGATAGTGATGATTGCTCTAGTTCTTCATGTGATAATTTTGATGCCCATGCTTTGAATGAGGAAACTAACTATTGTGTGTGAAAAATTATTTGAAAAATATAAAATTTTGAAAAGAAAAGTCTAGAAATTGAAAAAGAAAATAAAAGTTTGCATTCTAGACTTGATATTGTTTTGCAAGAGAAAGATGAGATTTTAAGTGAAAGGGATACATTAAAATCTCAACTTGAACTTGCATTAAAAGAAAGTAATTTTTTAAAATCTAAAAATGATTGTGAAAATCTTTTGAAGAAAAATGAAAATTTGTTTTCAAAAGTTGATTTTGTTTTAAAAGAGAATATTGCTTTGAAAAATAAAATAATTTCTATTTCAAATGATTTAGATGTTTGTTTAAAGAAAAATATTGTTTTGCAAAATAAGATTGATGCACATGTTTGCCATGCTAGGGTAGTATCACACACTTCACCTAATGCATGTACCTCTTCTTCTAAGATTAATGATGATATTTGTATGTTAAAGAAGAGAGTAGATTGTTTGGGCTCCACTATGAGCCAATGTGCCATGAACCATACACGCTTGGAATCTTTGGTTCGAAAGAAACGAGTTCCATCTTTTCATGCACACCATACACGGCATACACATGCTCCTTATGGACTCCATCACACTATGTATGCTCATGTGTACACTTGTACACATTGTGGACGTAAGGGCCACCTTGCTAAATTTTGTTTTGATAGATTACATGATGTAAATTTAGCAAAGAATTTTGTTTGGGTTAGAAATGAGACTAACCCCCATGGACCCAAAAGATATGGGTACCAAAGACCACCCCTCCTATTGTTTTTGATGTAAGTGTGGGCTCTCACATGACGTGAGAGTGGCCGTACCTTGGAGTGGATGCATTCCGTGCTTAAAGGAAATCAATTGGATGCATCACTTTCAAGGGAAGTTTGGTGGAGAGGACCACCATTGTTTTGGAAACAAGGAGAGTTGCTTCTTCGGTTTTGGTAACAATCCTTTACTCCCATTTATTATTTACATGCTTTCATAATTTAAGTTTATAACATGTTTTATTGTTTAGTGATTAGTATGAAAATGCCATGTTAATTTGGTTCTTGACATACATGTATAGTATTTGAGACACACATGCTTATATGATCCCATTTTTAGTGTTCTCGTATTTGATTAGCTATCATGTACATCATAAATCTAATAACATGTGAATTTACATAGTAATCATGTTTAGTTTTATCATGATGATTTTTATCTTGTTTTTGATGCTTAATGATTTGATTACATGTTTAGATGTTAGTTTTCATTAAGACTAGGTATATACTTGTGCATAGAGTGGGTCACAAATAAATCTATATATGTTTGTGCTTGAATGCTTATTTGAACCCATTAGATGTACTAGTATAGTCTAGTTTTGATGATTCATACATTTTAGACTTGTATTCCCATTCTTGAATTTGTTTTATGAATTTATGTTTAACTTCATATATATGTCTATTTTATCCAAACTATGATTATACATATACATCCTTTTGAGCCACGTGCCTTAATGCATATATCTTTGTGGACTCATTGTGTTTGGATATGTATGTATACTTTAGTTTGTATAAGACATACATATGCCTTGAAGATTAAATAAGTTTTGATGATTTTCATGTTTTTCCTTGTTTTAAGGAATAATGAGCTTAATGAAAAATTTTCATGATTATGATCCTCATATTGTATTTGTACACTCATATTTATTGATTACTCATGTTTTGTTTTCATGAGTCATATTTATGCTTAATTGGATTAGAGTGTTGATTATCATGTGGATTTCATATTTATGAAAACAATTTTTGTTTTATTCCTTACTTGAAGGATTTCGTGCTAGTTGAAAAGTTTTTCCATTTAACTAGTTCGTATTCTTCATATGGTAGTGTTTCTCAAACTATACTTAAAATTTTCAATCTATTTTTGAAAACCCCTACCTTCCACGGGCGGAAGGATGGGAGATCATGTTCATGTATGCTTTCCAATGAAAATCATTTAAAACTTGAACCATGATTGGGTGGTAGGTAATATGAGTTATACCATGCTACTATTGTTGTTCAATTGGTATCATTGAACTCTTTCAATTGGTATCAATTTTGACCTTTCTGTATACTCATATGTTTATTGTGTATGTATGCTTTCAATTGATATCATCTATTGGTGATTGGTACTTATTTCTATTTCATACACACATACATGTTTTATTTGTGCTAATATATTTCTATATCTTGAGCACAAATCTTGTTTTTACTAGAGCTTGAAATTTATCCTTATTTCAATTGATTTATTTTTTTTCAATTGGTATCTTATTTCAAGCCTATGCATAGTGTTTATTGGTATTTCATAAAGGGGGAGAAAATTTGATTTTGTCTTTCAATTGGTATCATCTATTGGTGATTGGTACTTATTTCTATTTCATACACATATACTTGTTTTATTTATGCTATTATATTTCTATATCTTGAGCACAAATCTTGTTTTTGCTAGAGCTTGAACTTTATCCTTATTTCAATTGATTTATTTTTTCAATTGGCATCTTATTTCAAGCCTATGCATACTGTTTATTGGTATTTCATAAAGGGGGAGAAAATTTGATTTTGTCTTTCAATTGGTATTTTGTTTCCACTCCCACACTTTATGATGAAAAAGGATTAGAATTTTTTTTTAATTTCAATTGGTATCACATGTTTAGAAAATAATAGTTTTTCAATTTAATATTATTTGTTTTTGATGAACAATTTCTATTGGTATCATATGCTCAAAATGAAAAATATTTACAATTGATATCAAGATTTTATTTTTATGTTCATTTTTTCAATTGGTATCAATATGCACTTCATTGTCATATTTTTAATTGGTATCATAATTGTTTGAACACACCCCTTATTGACTTTGTGTTTTGTTTTAGACAAAAAAGGGAAGAAGATTTTATTTGTTTTACAAAAGTTCTAATACTTTAAAAAAATTTTTTGTTTAAGAAAAATTAATAATGTTTTGATGTATATTTCCTATACGCAAGGAGAGCTTAACATCTCTTCTACATATAGATTCATGTTGAGTGTATTGTATATTGAAGAGCTTGACAACTCTTTTTTATGTGGTACACGTGTGTAGGGGGAGCTTCACATCTCCTCTTATGCATTACATATTATACGTTATGTGAATTAGAGCTTGTCATCCCTATTTCATGTAATGTATATGTGTAGGGAAGCTAACTTAGCGTCTTCCTCTTCATGATGTATATCGCATATAAACTTTTATTGATTGAACCCCTTATTGATCTTTTGTTTTTGACAAAAAGGGGAGAAAAATTTGTTTTTGTGTTTTTACCCCTTTGTTGATGATTAACAAAAAGGGGGAGAAAGATTTTGAGTTATTTGAGTTTTATATATGCACATTTGTGTTTTGCATATATTAAGTTTAATATGGTTTAATGTTAATTTGTCTCTAGAGCATGCTTTGTTTTGAATATTTCATTTGATATCTAGAGCATCTTGTTTATGCATTGTTATTCATGCATATTTATGTTTATTTGTTTTATGCATGAGTTAAGGGGGAGCTTCCTTGAAGCTTAACTTTAATCCATGCATATATAACTCCATGAGTTTTGTCATCATCAAAAAGGGGGAGATTGTTGGCCCAAAGACCTTCCACTCTAGTTTTGATGATGATTAACTCATGTAGTTATGTTTACTAATAATCTTGTGATTTTTAGTTACAGATCTTTAATCAAGATATTAGTTGGTGATTAGCTTCAACAAAGGAGTTTAGAAGCTTTTCATGGTGAATCCAGGGCCAAAACATCAAGATCATACCTTGCCTAGCTCATGGATCACGGAGTTTTGGATCGGGTCTACTTGAAGATGGAGATCGTTAAGATGACTTAGGTATCCTAGTTTAGATAGTGTGTTTAGATCCATATGTAAAGCTTAGTATAGTTGATATGCTCAAGTGCACATACACACACGTTTCATGTTTTGGATTTTGGTTTTCATGAATAATAGATCAAAGCAAGTTTAAATGGTTTATATGTATAGTAGATGTTTTCTATTTATACATGCATGCTTAATCTTCTTAAATAAACTTATTTTGACTTTCCTATTCATGTGTTGAAAAATTCAAGTTTGATAAAAATACAAGTTTTGGTTTTTAATAAAATTTGCAAGACTCAAAAATGAATTGATATGATTGAGATATGTCTTGAAATTTTTATCACTTGTTTGTGTTTCAATATAAAATGTAAAAACATTTTTGGGTATTTTTACAAGACTTAAAAAGATTTATTAAAATATTTTTTAAACTGTTTTTCTGACCCAGATTTCTGTTCCAGGCTTCAACCAGTCGACTAGTCAACTGACCAAGTCGACTTGGGATGAAGTCGGTCGACCGACGTGCACAGACTTGTGCACGTCTGGCAGACATAGGGACGATCGACCGTCAGGGTCGACCGGGTCTGAGAGCAGTGCTCTCTATTTGTTTGGGTCGACCGGGCGGTCGACCGGAGGCTCCAACGGTCGGATTTTAGACCGTTGGCGGTCGACCGTTCCGGTCGACCGGAGGTCTGTCAGACTGACAGATCAGCCTAACGGCTAGTTTTATTTTGGGGCTATAAATACCCCATCTCTTCATAGTTTTCTCTAAGATTTTGAGAGCAAAATTTCCAGATCTTTTTAAGTGTTTTTAAACAAGTTTTCAAAAGTGTTTTAGTGCTAAAAAGATTTCATCTTTATTGTTTTGGGTTTTTGGAAAATCAAAGAAAACTAGGTTTTGGGATATTGAATTGGTTTTCATTTTCTATCATCTACAAGAGATTTCCCAAGTAGTTTTTCTTTGTTGCTTGTTTCCAAAAATACCTTGATTCCACACTTGAGCTATATCATCTATCCTAATCTATTAGGATCTTGTTTTTGTGGAAAAGAGTAAAAGAGAGAATTGTTTGAGGTTGCTAAGCCTCTAAGTTGTACACCCTTATTCTTCTTGTATCCCTCTTTGGTAGAGGTTGATCGGGTGATTGGTTTGCTCCCTCTAGTGAGAGGTGGAGTTTGGTTGTAAACCTCTTCGGTAGAGGTGTTGGTTGTTGGCTTATCCCTCGGTTGTGAGGTGGTTGTTTGAGAGAGGAGTTCGGTACTCTCTTGTTGTAAAAATCCTTCTCGGTGAAGGTTCCCTCGGTGGGAGTCCTCGGTGGACGTTGATAGTGGATTGGAAATCCTACACGGTGGTGTAGGCGGGGATGTAGAGCAAGGTGCTCGAACCTCGAAATATATCTTGGCCTTTGCGCTTGATCCATTGTCTCTCTAACTCTCTCTCTATTTTATTTGTGCAAAGCATCATTTCTTTCATTCATATCATTCATACTTGAGTTGTGCCTTGCATTGATTCACATTGATATATCATCTTATATGCTTGGTTGTTTGTGTGCCTCACTTGTACTTAATCAACAAGAGCTTCACATAGCACCTCAACCCATATCTAGGGGAATCAAGAGGAGTTAGTCCAGAGCCCTTCACGGGGAATTCGGCTACACTTGTTGATTATACTAAGTGTGATTGCAAATTGTTTTTAATCTTCCGCATTTAGCGCACTTAGTTTCTAGATTAGCACTTACACCTATTCACCCCCCCTCTTGGTGTTTTTCAAGAACAAGATAAAAGCAAATTGCAAAGCCAGGGAGTACCAATCCGCGTTTCCGCGGCTTGTTGGAGGTTGTTGGGGGTGCGTTTGCTCCCCCTATCTTCGTACGCCTCTCCCTGTTGGGTTTTGCCTATAAATACAGGGTTTTTCAGAGACCACGAGGAACGATTAGGCAGAGATAGATTTTAGGCTACTTTTTCATTCTTTTTAGTGTAGGTTTTTATTTTCTTTTTATGTAATTTTTATTTCTTTGTAAGCATAGGTTAGACTGAGATTCATGTGGGTAAGAGAGAGGTTTATGTTGAGAGTGACACCGATGTACCCTCCTCCTTTCTTTCATCATTTCTACAAGTAATCAAAGGTAACATTTTTATGTTTTTTCTTGTTTATATATTTTTCTTCTATTTCTACTTTTTCGCTTTTGGTTTTGATAAATTTCCAAGTGAACTTCGAAGCATCAATATAGCCATGTTTGTGTGAGTGCCACCAATATTTCATGATGATGTTCTCCTTCTCAAGATGTCGTATCATTTCATTCTTGTTCGTTTTGATGATGTAATGTGAATGGGGACTGAGCTCGATCTTATGGGTTTTGCATTGATCGCCCCAAAGCAAGGTAAAACATGCAAGGGTTTCAGGTAAGTCACTAACCAGAGGAGGTAAAGTATCTCTTTTAGATTTTCTTTCTTTTCTTTTAACTTTTAGTTTAGATCACCTACACCACAATCTCCAGACTCTATTCACTCTTTTACTTTCTTTATACAAAGTCATTTTCTGTTTTTCTCACCTTCTCAATCTACCACCTTTTTCCTAACTTAACTGCAACTCTTTTTCATTTTCTTTTAAAAAACTAAAAGAAGAACTTTAATCATTTTTTGTAGCATAAAAGAGAACTTACTAAAAAGTTTCTATCGCTAGTCCCTCATCGTGGATCACGACCCGCATAGCCACTTGCTATAGCGGTAGTATTGAGCACCTTGCACTATTGTTATAAAAGTTCTGAAATTTTGTATTTTTGTGTGCAGGTAAAATCTTAATCACCAGCTAATCGTTCAAGCATTTGATCAATGAAGGAAAGCCAAAAATGGTCCTTACGAGTTGCAGCATTTAACTTCGTATAGTCAATGCCAACTCGAATCTTCGTGGGGAAGCCGAATTTGGATCAACTCTTTGTTCTATTTTCCACCACAATGAAGCCGGATTTCTTCGGAACCGCGTGGACAAGACCGACACATTGGCTATCGTAAATAGGATAGATTATCCCATTGTCTAGAAGTTTCAGAATTTATGAACAGTCTCTTGCATTATAGGGTTTAACCTATGCTGCGGGTCTCTCTTGGTTGTTGCTTCTTCATTGAGATAAATGCGATGTTGAACTATGAATAGACTCAAAGCCTTGTTGTCGTTCATGGTCCAACCAATAACTTCCTCATATTTTTTAAGGACTGGCATAAGGCTTTCTTCGTACCCGACAGTCAAATATGACGCTATGTGATGACTGGTAGAGTCCCTAGTTCACCTAAATAGACATACTTGAGATGATTAGGAAAACCTTTCAATTCTACAGAAGGGGAAGGTGATTGAAGCTTAAACTTGCACACAAATACAGTATTTCAGAACTTCATAAAAATGTGCAAGTGCTCAATTCTACCGCGATAGCAAGTGGCTATGTGGGTTGTGATCCACAAGGAGGGTTAGCGATAAAAGCTTTTCAGGGTTTGTATAGAAATCTTTGTGAAAAAAAATGAAAGTTCTTCTTTGTTTTAAGAAATGAAAATAAAAAAAGAGTTATGTTAAAGCTAAAAAGAAAGCGATAGATGGAGAAGATGGAGAAAATCAGAAAACGACTATGTACAAATGAATTGGAGAAGAAAGACTTGGAAGATGTGGTGTTGGTGATATAATCTACAAATTACAAGAAAAGAAAGAAAAACTGAAAATGATTACTTACATTCTTTTGACCAAAGGCTTACCTTGAATCTTTGCTACGATGTTACCTTGAATTGGAGGCAATCAGCGCATAGCCCATAAGAGTTGATTATTGGTCTCTTCCACATTACATCATCAAGACAACTCAAGCATGAAATGATACAGAGAGACTCAATTCCATCGTCATGAGCTATCGGTGACACTCGTAAAGGTAAGGCTCTTTCGATGCTTGTAGACTCACTTGGAAGACAATTGTACCAAAAGAAAAGTGAAGTAGAAAAGAAGAAGAAGAAGAACACTAAAACGAAGTAAATACAAAGAGAGAATACAGATTCGATTTTATAATGATAAAAGAAAAGAAAGAAACCTTACACCAGTGTCACTCTCAGCACAAGCTTCATTCTTGTTCTTCTATGAAAGTCTGATCTCCTCTGAATTACATGAATGAAAGCTAAAAATTACATGAAAAGTAAAACAAAAACCTACACTAAAAAAAATGGAAAACTAGACTAAATCCTATCTCTGCATGGTCGTCCTGTTTTGCTCAGCTCAAATCAGTATTTATAAGGAAAAACCACAAGGGGGAATCCCGAGAAGATTGGGGGAGCAAACGCTCCCCTAACTCCCTAACCAAGCCGCGAAAACGCGGCTTGGCTGTGTTTCCACGGCCAGGGTGTGGCCAGGTGGCCACACCCTGTTGGTGGGTCTCCCTAGTTTCACGTTCTGGCTTTATCTTTAATTGGTTTTCTCGTTTTAGTCCAGGATTGTGACGAAATTGCCTTTTCCTTGGCTTTAACCGATCGATTCTGGGAGGATTCTTCTCAACCGGTTTTTAACCTCTCTGATTTTGTCCTGATTCACTGAGTTCGAATTAATTCTGATTTAATTCAGAATTTGGTGGGCTTTTGGGCTCATTTCTCTTTACTCTCCTTTGGGAATGGGCCTACAAATAAATTAAACATTTAATTAGGACAATGCAAAGTTTATTCTATAATAAGTATGGAAATATGATAATAAATGTGCAACATTAGTGACCAATCACACCCCCATACCTATCTTTTGCTCGTCCTCGAGCAAAACAACTAAACTATACTAAGGATTATTAGACCACTTTCGCAGGTCACGCGATTGCACTGAGCATGTGCAACAAGCCGTTAAACCTCTAGGTTACCCCTAGAGGACGAGTTTTGTCTCGTGAGGGTTTTCAGTGGATTACACCCACAAAACCCATAAAGAAAGAGAAACAAATAGTTAGTATTTTCGAAAAGCATTTTGAAAGAGAAAAATATTTGAAATATAATTGTAAGATTTAAGTAATCTATAAGTTATAGGAAAACTGAATTTTTCATTCCTAAACTTAGTCTCTATTCAAAAATTTGTTATCAATCAAAGTAAGGAGTCAAATTATACTTCTCATCTAGTCTATTACTTTACCCTAAGTCATATGCACCTTGTGACTGTGAAAATTTTGACTAAGGGTTCATTAACTCTAACTCTTATGCCTTATTTATTTATATATATATACTTTTTTTGTGGTATTATTCCTTAGTTCTATTAGGCTTTCTAATCTGCCCATGTAACGAGCCTTTAATCGATGACTCCTAAACTAAATGGTCTTAGGGCACCGGGTGAGAAAACACCCTAAGGACTTAAGGACTCGAGCAAATAAGGCCACAAAACTAAGGATTTTATTATTTGAACCTCTTTTAGGCGTGAATACTTATGCTTTATTAGGCACAAATACCCAGCTTAATCAGAGGATTTTCATATATATTTTTTCTCAAACTTATCTAATCATCTTTCTCATAATACTAAACCTTGCTTAGGCCAAAGCACCTAGCTAATCAATAATTGGATTTGTTTATCTTTTATATTTTTTTCTTATTTTTTTTATATGGCATAAGAATCTTTGTTTTTGAACCCTAAGTGTGTAAGTGTATTAAGTGTGCATATTTCATCAAGGTAAAGATCAAGACTAAATTACTTTGACAAATTTTCTTCCTAACCCTAAAAATCAAACAAATAATCTTATTTTGATCAAGTATAAGAAATCCTATTTTGGATTTTCCTATTCCTTAAAATTGACTTAATTTCTTACAAAAAATATGTCAAAATATTGTTTCTATTTTCAAAAAGTTTTTAAAAGTAAAGAAAATGTTAATTTTTTTAAAATAAAATGAAAAACTTAAGTTATGTTAGAACCCTCCCCCACACCTATCTCATGCATTGTCCTCAATGTATGAATTAATGCATAGATGCATGAAAAGAAGAAAGGGAAGGAAAATGTTATCTTAAGGTGGTGGTTCCGGTGGTGGTCTGATTGGTCCACGAAATGCGGCCCAATCGACTTTTCGTGGGGTTTGGAGGAACCCACCAGAAATCTCTCTAATATAACCCATTAAAATGATGTATCCATGAAGGATTTTTATTAAAATTTAACCCCATATAATTTCTAAATTCCATAATTAATTTCGGAGTCAAATTTGTCAACCGCCTTGTCCCAAAATGGAGTGTGAAAAGATAGAATGATTGGCTTGGACTCAGAAAGTACAGGAACTAATACCGACTTAGGAAGGTGACTTACGTCAAATAAAGGTTCAGGAGTCAAGATTGGTTCAAGGAGCGAGTCCAAGTCAAGAAGTTGAAACTCAAGTCCACATTTATTTTCCAACAATGGAATGTGACTTAATATTGGTGATTCAAGTTCAAAATTGATAGGTGTGGGAATCAAAACTGACTCTAAAATATTACTCAAGTCAGGTAACAAAACAGGAGTCAATATTGATTCGAAAATTTGAACTGGATCACAGATTGGAGAATCTAGGTCACATTTCTCATTGAGTTCAATGTCATAAAAATGAGAACTTGCCAATTTGTCAATAGGACTTTCAAAAGTGTAAAGTTGGTCAAGTTCAATATGATCATCAAAGATGGGTGATTCAATTTCATGATGAATTGGCACAGGATCCAATTTTGACTCGGGAAAAAGATTGAAATTAGGTAAAGATACCAGAGTCATTATTGAATTAAGAAGTTGAATTGAATCACTAAGTTGAGGTTCATGATCATATTCATTCTCAAGTTCTATTTCAGGAAAGGGATAACTTGCCAAACTGTCAATATCATTTTCAAAATTTGGAGTTTGGGCAAGTTCAAATGATTGTTCTGAAATGGAATCTTGATTTCCAAAACAACATGACTCTTCGCTCTAACAGAATGGTTAGCGACATCAGAACTGGCCAAACGGTGAGAACGTAGAGATTGGACCATCATATCTATGTCACAATTATGAGCGTTTTGAGCCTGAGTCATGGCTTCAAGCATCTCTACATAATTGATAGGTTCATTGTTTTGATGAAAAGATGAAGTGTTGTCTTGGAATCGGTGATGAAATTGTGAGTCCATCAGATTTTGTGATTTTTGTTTGGACTCACGCATACTCATTTCCAAAATTGATGGTTTCTATTTTGGATAGGTGGAACTGAGTATGAATCTTGGAAATATTGTGGACTAGGTGGATAAGGAGGACAAGTTGGTTGAAAATTAGACTCGGGGGAGGTGAATCCCTATTGACTCTGTGAAGAGTTGAAATTATCATGGAAATTATGGTTATAAGATTGGGGGCATGGGTTATATTGATTCGGATAAGACCAATCCGGCACACTAGGTTGGTTAAAGTTATGATATGCCGGGTTGGTAATATCCGAAAAAGAGTTCGGTGTGTAATATGGATTACTATTAAAATTGAAAAAATTGTTATTATAAGCCATATCACATAATAGAATACAAACAAGGAGAAAAAAAAACAAACAAATAAGCAAACAAATAAAAAGAAAAATTCTAAACTAAGTTAAGGTAGACCTATAACCTAGACGACTCCTAACTGGTTAGATTATCCACGGGAGGTATAATGCAGACTTTGATCACAAGCTAATCAGCCAGGTCAGGGCAAGATTGGTGGGAGGTTATCCGTCAAAGACGTTCCTTAATTAAATAACAACCAATCTTTGGGCTTTCGGCCCTTAATCCCTTTCCTAGACACTGATTTGGCAGGAGTCAAATTCCAACACCTTTCCCCCTTAGGATAATCTCCTAATTGAGTCCGAGATGTCCCTAGGGCCAATGTCTACTCATTTTTAGTTAGGCTCGGGTTAGTGCGTGCTTGGAATTTGATTTTTGGGCCAAGGAAGGTGATTAAATCCCCACCTTATCTTGTTATGAGTTGGTGCCCTTAAGATCAGTTTGTGCAAGTGTACAAGATATGTAAACAAGATTCACTCAAAGCGAAGTAAATCAACCAAGAGATGAGTCCTATTCTAGATGCAATACGAACGTACCTTGCTCCAGCACTCTTCAACAGTAAAGTAAATGAATTGAAAAGACACGTGCCTAAAATGTAAACGTCTAATCAATTTTTTAACTTTTTCAACAAATGTTTTACTGTTGGTTATTAGCAGGCTTCTGGTGATGGCATATAAGAAACCAAGTTGCAAAAAACCTATAATTTTGCAAAGCAAGCAGCCCTGCAAAAAGTCAGTTAGTAGTGAACTCTTCCTTGCCGCGGAAACGCGGCTAGAGCCGCGCAAACACGGCAATTCAGAGGGTACTTGGTCTCTATTTTCTGGAACAGAGGCCCAAGACCACTTATATGTTACTGCAATCTTTTTTTCTTACTTTTCCTGCCCTGTAACCTGCAACAGAGAAGAAAAATTCATTTTAGTTCTAAAAATTCAATACAAACTGTTATCCTCCCGGCAACGGCTCCAAAATTTTGATTGAAGCTTAACCTGCACACAAATACAGTATTTCAGAACTTCATAATAAAAATGTGCAAGTGCTCAATTCTACCGCGATAGCAAGTGGCTATGCGGGTCGTGATCCACAAGGAGGGTTAGCGATAAAAGCTTTTCAGTGTTTGCATTGAAATCTTTGTGAAAAAAAATGAAAGTTCTTCTTTGTTTTAAGAAATGAAAATAAAAAAAAAAGAGTTATGTTAAAGTTAAAAAGAAAGCGATAGATGGAGAAGGTGGAGAAAATCAGAAAATGACTATGTACAAATGAATTGGAGAAGAAAGACTTGAAAGATGTGGTGTTGGTGATTTAATCTACAAATTACAAGAAAAGAAAGAAAAACTGAAAATGATTACTTACCTTCTTTTGACCAAAGGCTTACCTTGAATATTTGCTACGATGTTACCTTGAATTGGAGGCAATCAACGCATAGCCCATAAGAGTTGATTATTGGTCTCTTCCACATTACATCATCAAGACAACTCAAGCATGAAATGATACAGAGAGACTCAATTCCATCGTCATGAGCTATCGGTGGCACTCGCAAAGGCAAGGCTCTTTCGATACTTGTAGACTCACTTGGAAGACAATTATACCAAAGAAAAGCGAAGTAGAAAAGAAGAAGAAGAAGAACACTAAAACGAAGTACATACAAAGAGAGAATACAGATTTGATTTCATAGCGATAAAAGAAAAGAAAGAAACCTTACACCAGTGTCACTCTCAGCCCAAGCTTCATTCTTGTTCTTCTATGAAAGTCTGATCTCCTCTGAATTACATGAATGAAAGCTAAAAATTACGTGAAAAGAAAACAAAAACCTACACTAAAAAAAAATGAAAAACTAGACTAAATCCTATCTCTGCATGGTCGTCCTATTTTGCTCAGCTCAAACCAGTATTTATAAGGAAAAATCACAAGGGGAATCCCGGGAAGATTGGGGGAGCAAACGCTCCCCCTAACTCCCTAACCAAGCCGCGAAAACGCGGTTTTGGCCGCGTTTCCGTGGCCAGGGTGTGTCCATGTGGCCACACCCTATTGGTGGGTCTCCCCGGTTTCACGTTCTGGCTTTATCTTCAGTTAGTTTTCTCGTTTAAGTCCGGGATTGTGACGAAATGGCCTTTTTCCTTAGCTTTAACCGATCGATTCTGAGAGGATTCTTCTCAACCAGTTTTCAACCTCTCTGATTTTGCCCTGATTCACTGAGTTCGAATTAATTCTGATTTAATTCAGAATTTGGTGGGCTTTTGGGCTCATTTCTCTTTACTCTCCTTTTGGAATGGGCCTTCAAATAAATTAAACATTTAATTAGGACAATGCAAAGTTTATTCTATAATAAGTATGAAAATATGATAATAAATGTGCAACATTAGTGACCAATCTGAAGGTGATCGGGGGAAAATCGTACGTGAAAAGTATATGTTTTAAAATCAATAGTTAAAAGTGCGTGCTTTGGCTTCGTCGATACTTCTGTTATAGCATAGAGGCTCCACGGGTCGAATCCATAGAGACGGGAAGTGATAGAAGCTTTACCGGTTGATTCATGTGTGTGTTAAAGTTTCTTTTATGTTTTAAAGAATCAAAAGAAAAGAAAAGAAAGAATGAAAAGAGAAGAGTATAGTGAAACACGAAGAAGGAAAAATATAGAAAAGATTATATTATATTTCTAAAACAAAGTAAAAAGAGAAAGAAAACCTATGGCTACTAACTACTAATGACTCCACTAACTATGCTAACCTCTTAGTGATAGTTACCTCACATGTATCCTTGGCCATTACTAGTCCTTGGTTCAAGAGCGTTTCAAAGTATGACCCATAAGATAACTTTCACATCCAAACTCAATAAAACAAGTGCAAACTATACTTAAATCATCAAAACTAAATAAGAGTCAGTATGGAATAAAGTAATGTTAGCTTGTTAGAAAGTTAGGATGTGAGAGTGTTAGAATCCATCATCATGAGCCATCAATGACTCTTGAAAGAGCAAAGCCAAGTAGAGGCTATTAGATTCATGTGGATATCAAGTAAGAAGTTAGCAAGTTAGTGGTTAGTAGTTAGTTGCCATGAGAGAAAATTAGTTAAGCATGTAAAAAGAGTTAGAGAGAAGAAAACAAGGAGAGATAAAAAGAGAACCTTTCATAGATTGTCACCTTCCATTACAAGCACTCTTACTTTCCACTCATGTACTACTCTCTTTCCTATTAAAAGATCTATAATAGATGAAAAATACAAAGAGGAAGAAGAGGAACTAAAGAAACTACTCTAAAACTATACTAAAACTCTTCAAAACTTCTCCTCCTTGAGTTCTGCAGGTATTTATAGGCAGATGGGGGCACCAGAGGACTGTACGGAGCTGAGCGTCAAATCTTGGTGAATGGCTCCACACAAGAGTCATGGAAATGCGGCTTTTGCCTTTTTTTTGTGCCTCTTCTAGAGCTGCGTGCTTGACGCCACCTGCCGCACGCTCCCCTCTTGTCCCCCTGTCGGGTGTACCTCTTGGAATCCGGATTTGGGCACCTAATTTTGACAAAACCGCCCTCTAAAGTCAATGGCTATTCATATTGGCTTTTAATCACCAATTAAATGGGATTTTTGGGCTTCTTCTTCATTTTATGCCATGGACCTAGAAACATACAAGAGAGGTATTATTAGCAGAATTTAATATTAAATAAATGTCAAGATGTGGTCAGAAATATGCAATTTTAGAGACTAATCACACCCCCACACTTATCTTTTGCTCGTCCCGAGCAAAACAGAAAAACTAACTAAGAAGATTATTACACCACTTTTGTAGGTGACGCGATTGCACTGAGCGTGTGCAACAAGCCGTTAAACCTCTAGGTTTCCCTAGTGGAGGAGTTTTGTGTCCTGACGGGTTTCAGCGAATTACACCCACAAAATCCATAACAAAAGAAATCAAATGTCAGTATTTGTGAAAACACATTTTGAAATAGAGAAAAGTGTTGAAGTATTTTTGCGAAAATATAAGTAATCCAAGGTCATATGTTAATCAGAAATTATTTTTCCTTAAACTAAGTTGAAATATAAAATCTTGTTATAAATTAAATGTAAGAATTTAAAATTGAATTGATTCTTTGATCTTTCATAAAACTCTTAGAAGAATATGCACTTTGTGAACTGTGAAGATTTTTAGAATATCGACTCTAACTTTCATGCCATTGATTTGTGTGTGTGTATATATATTTATTTATTTTTTCTTCCCTTAATTTTCTTAGACTTTCTTATTTACCTGGGTAGTGAGCCTTTAGCCGGTAACTACCAAACCAGATGATTTTAGGGCACCAGATGAGAAAACATCTCTCAGGCTTAAGAACTCAAGTAAATAAGGCCACAAAACTAAAGAGGATTATTTTGATCTTGTCCATCTTTTTGGGCATGAATAATCATGCTTCCTGAGGCACAATTACCCAGCTTCGATAAGTGATTTTTATTATCATCATTTCATATATATATATATATATATATATATATATATAGATAGATAAATATATATATGTATATAGGCATTTTCAATCTTTGTTTCAATCCCAAAAAAATTGTATAAGTGTGAAGTGCATAAATCTAAGGCAAAAAATTTAAGATCAAAGTATCTTTCCAATCTTACTTCCTTATCCCAAAATTTAAACAAAATCTATTATTTTGACTCGATTTAAAAATTCATAATTTTAGGTCTTCCTCATTCCTAAGATAATCTTAATTTTCTTAAAAATAAATCAAAACTATTTCCCTTATGTCAAAAAGTTTTGTAAAAGAAAAGAAAAGAGTTTCTTATTCAAAAGAAAATTTTAAAAATTTCCTAAAAAGAAGTGTAAAAGAAAGAAAATTTAAAACAACCTATGTTAGTAAACCCTCTCTCACACTTATCTCATGCATTATTCTCAATGCATCGTCAATGTGTATATACATGAAACAAATGGGAAGGGAAGGAAAATTACCTCATGGTGGTGGCTCCGATGGTGGTCTGATTGGGCCAAGCGTTGTTACCCAATTCAGAAATCGTAGATCTTGTAGAAACCCACTAGTGACCTCTCTAATATGACTCACTAAAAGAATGATTGAGTGAATGGTCTTATTTAAAAATTATTCCCATCTAATTTTTAATTTTTAAAATAATTACTGAGTCATTCTCTTCAACATCTTTGTCCAACAATGAAGTGTGATTTTGGGAGATTTTGATTTGAACTCAAATGGAACAGGAACAAAAACTGATACCGACTCAGAAATTTGACTCAGATCAAGTCGAGATTCAAAAGGGGGAGTCGAAATTGGTTCAAAAATAGGGTCCAGACCAAAAAATTGATGTTCACACACTTTTCCCATCAATGAAGTGTGATCATAAGATATTAGTGATTAAATTTCACGGTGTACTGGCGCATGATTCAATGCTGACTCTGAAGTAGAGAAAAAAATCTAGTAAAGATATCATAATCATTATTGAATCAAAAGTGAAATGAAATTACCAACTCGAGGTTCAGACTCACTTTCAAGCTCAAGTTCAATTTGAGAAAAGGATAACTTCCCAAAATGTCAGGGTGGTTCTCAAAATTTTGGGCAAGTTCAAATGGATGTAATGAAATTGAATCTTGATTTTTTATCCACGGAAGGAATGTGAATGGGTGAAATGATTGATTCAAGTTCATGAATTATGAAATCAAAACTGGCTCAAGAACGTTGCTTAGTTTAGGTAACACAACAGGAGTCGATATTGATTCAAGGATTGGACTCGAATCGCTAAATTGAGCTCAGGTTCACATTCATCTTCAAGTTCAATTTCAGAAATTGGATAACTTGTCAAACTATCAAGAATTTGATGTTGGTCAAGTTCAGGTTGGTATGATGAAATTGAAGCTGGATTTCCAAAATGACATGATTCTTGAGTCATATGAACATCTGATGGACATGAGAACTCAATCATATTTCGCATTATTTGCTTGGTCTCTTATATGAATTCTATAGTTTTTTCCCACAATGATTTTTCTTTGAGTGGTTTTAGAAAAGAACTATATGAATTTGGAAATTTTGTTGACATGATGAGGCCATCATATTTTAAAATTATTTTTGGGCCTCTATCGCTTCTTCCAAAGTCCTTTCAACGACGATTTTTCTTCAATTGGTGGTTCAGAAAAAGGAGGATATGAGGCAGAATCAGGGAATAAGTATTGTGAAAATTGTGGACAATGTAGTTGAAAATTTGACTCGGGAGAGGTAAATCCCCATGAACTCTGTGAAGAGTGAAAGTTATTTTGAAAATGATAGTTATAGGATTGGGGATATGGGTCATATTGAGTCAGATAATCCCAATTCGACATATATGGTTAGTTCATATTGTACATAGTCGGATCAGAGTTATCCGAGTCAAATGAGGTCAGGGTGAAATATGGATTCATATTAGGATTGAAAAAAATTTGTTGTTAAAATCTATTTCATAATTTACAAAAAATAAAACAAACAAACAAATAGATAAACAAATAAAGTAAAAAAAAGCAAACAAGCCTACGCTAGGGTTGACTTAGACCTAGACGAATCCTAACTGGTTAGATTGTCCACGGGGGATACATTATCGAAATATGACCACGAGTTAATCGGCCAGGTAGGGGTAAGATCAGTGGGAGGTATCTGTGCCGGAGCAACGGGCCTAATTATGCCAAACTACTGTTCTTTGAGGTTTTGCCTCTCAATCCCCAACCTTCGACACCGATTTGACAAGAGTCAAACTCTAACAATTTTTCCCTTAGGTCATTCTCCTAAATGAGTCCAAGATATCCCTAGGGGCCAACGTCTAGCAATTTTATTAAGGCTTGGGTTGTGTGAGTGGGGAGGTGATTTTTGGGCTAAGGAAGGGTAATGACTTCCCCACCTTATGTTGTATTAGGTTTTGCCCTTAAATTCAACTCGTGCAAGTGTGCAGTATAGATAAGAATGAAAAACACGAAGAGTAAATCACCCACGTGTTTGTCCTAACTACATGCAATGCAATATGTACACCTCCGTCAAGATCACAACAACACAAGAACAAAATATAGTATATTGGAATTGAAATCGACAAGTGCCTTGATGCAAATGTCTAAACCATTTTAAAGCATCTAATTTCTGTATTTTAGTTCTTAAAATTATTACAGTGCACAAGTAATATAAACATAAACTAGCAGCAGAATATAAAAATATATAAGAATTTACTTAACCACGCAATAGAAAGTGTGGACCTTTGCAATGCTAAAGAATTTAACCTGCACACCAAAAACAAAGAAGAAAAGTTAAAAAAACGTGAAATCAAACTGTTCCCATCCCCGGCAATGGCGCCAAAATTTGAGGGGGGAAAAATCGTGCACAAAAAGTGTATGTTTTGAAATCAATAGTTAAAAGTGCGTGCTTTGGCTTCCTCGATACTTCCGTTATAACATAGAGGCTAAATGGGTCGAATCCACATAGACAGAAAGCGATAGAAGGTTTACCGGTTGATTCACATGTGTGTTAAAATTTCTTTTATGTTTTAAAGAATCAAAAGAAAAGAAAAAAAGAATGAAAAGAGAAAAGTACGGTGAAACACGAAGAAGGGGGACATAGAAAAGAATGTATTGGTGGTTTTTGGTATATTTCTAAAACAAAGTAAGAAGAGAAAGAAAACCCATGGTTACTAACTACAAATGGCTTCACTAACTATAATAACCTCTTAGTGATAGTTACCTCACATGTATCATTGACCATCACTAGTCTTTGGTTCAAGAGCGTTTCAAAGCATGACCCATAAGATAACTTTCACATCCAAACTTAACAAAACAAGCGCAAGCTACACTTAAACCATCAAAACTAAATAAAAAGTAAGTATGAAATAAAGTAATGTTAGCTTATTAGAGAGTTAGGATGTTAGAGTGTTGGAATCCATCATCATGAGCCATTAATGGCTCTTACAAGAGCAAGACTAAGTAGAGGCTTTTAGATTCATGTGGATTATCAACTAAGAAGTTAGCAAATTAGTGGTTAATAGTTAGTTGCCATGAGAGAAAATTAGCTAAGCATGTAAAAGGAGTTGAGAGAAGAAAACAAGGAGAGATAAAAAGAGACCTTTCATAGATTGTCACATTTCATTACAAGCACTTTTGCTTTCCACTCATGTACTACTCTCTTTTCTATTACAAAATCTACAATAAATGGAAACTACAAAGAGGAAGAAGAAGAAGAACTAACCTAAACTGCCCTAAGAAGAAGAAACTACTCTAAAACTACACTAAAACTCTTCAAAACTTCTCCTCCCTGAGTTCTGAAAATCTCAAGGTATTTATAGGCGAAAGGGGGCACCAGAGGGACTGTATGGAGCCGCGCGTTAAATCTTGGTGCGCGGCTCCACACAAGAGCCGCGTGCGCGGCGCCGTCTGCTGCACGCTCCCATCTTGTCCACCTGTCGGGTGTACCTCCTGGAATCCAGATTTGGGCACCTAGTGTTGACAAAACCGCCCTCCAAAGTCAATGGCTATTCATGTAGGCTTTTAATCACCATTAAATGAAATTTTTGGGCTTCTTCATTGTTGGCCTAGAGGCCCTTCACTCTAGTTTTGATGATGATTAAATCGTATAGTTATGGTTTACTAATAATCTTGTGATATTTAGTTTCAGATATTTGATCAAGATATTAGTAGGTGATTAGCTTCAACAAAGGTGTTTTGGAGCTTTCACATGGTGATTCAAGAGCTCGAGCGTCAAGTTTACATCTAGCACTCGGTTGGAGTCAAACTCGGTAGATCACGTTTGGATCGAGTCGACTTGGAGACGGAGTTCTACAAGAAGGCTTCGGTTTGTTTAGTTAAATTTTGTTTAGATCATTGTAAAGATTAGATAGTGTGATATGCTTAAGTTCACAATACACACACAAAAGTTTCATGTTTTAGTTTTCGGTTTAACCGATCTTGGTTTTCATGAATAGATAGAATCAAAATAAGTTTACATAGTTTAATGTATATTAGATTTGATCTATATACATCTATGCTTCATCTATTTAGAAAAATTTATTTTGATAGGCTATTCATGTATTTGGAGTTTTGTATTTAAACAAAACTTATATTTGGATTTACTTTCAAAAATATAGATATAATACCTTTCATATATATTGGATTCTATCCATATACAATATGCTTCAAAGTTGTTTCAATATCATATTTTTGTATTTACATGAGTTTTGGAGAAAACAGTTTTCCATTTCAAAAATCCAAGTTTCGGAAAATACGGATTTTGGTTTAAGGCAAATTTTCAATCTCACAAAAATGGTTCAAATAGTTTGTAATATGTGTTGAATTTTTGTCACACATATTTGTATTTCAAAGATCTAATATGAATTGATTTTTGTGGTATTTATGTGATTTTATAGGATTTATTTGAAGTTAAAAAGTCGAGTTTTCTTATCCCAAATTAGCTGGACTGGCTGTCTGCCAGTCGACCGTAGCAGAAGTCGGTCGACCGGTCGGTCGACCGACGTGCACAAGCGTGCACGCCAGCTTGAGCTGGTGGGCCGGTCGACCGGGTCGGTCGACCGTCCAGAGAGCTCTGCTCTCTGGAAATGGCTCTGGTCGACCGAGCCGGTCACTCTGCTCTCTGTATCCGTCTCGGTCGACCGGGTCGGTCGACCGAAGGCACAACAGTCAGAAATCTGACCGTTGGGCCGGCGACCAGAAGGGCAAATTTACCCTTTCCAGCTGCTAATGGGCAGATTTCCAATGGAGCTATAAATACCCCTCTATTTGAGTTTGTTTTGAACAAGTTTTTCAAGAGCAAAAATTCTCATTCTTTCTAGTGTTTAATACAAGTTTTAAAAAGAGTTTTTAAGCCAAAAAGATTTATCTATTATTTGTTTTCAAGGGTTGGAAAAAGCAAAGAAAAATAGAGTATTTGGGATATTTGGTTTGATCTTCATTTCTATCAAATTCTAATTGTTTTCCCAAGTGTTTTTCTTTGTTATTTGATTTTCAAACACCTTGATTTTCTCACACTTGAGTTTATCCATCTATCCTATCTATTAGGATCTAGTTTTGTGAGAAAGAATTTGTTTATGTTTGAGAGAGACCACCAAGTTGTAAACCTTCTATTTATTGTGATATCCCTCTAGTGAGAGGTGATAGTATTGGTATCCCTCTTGTGTAGAGGTGATCATGGAGGTTGTGTTGGAATCTCTCAAGTGTGAGGTGATTGTTGTTGGTGTTAACTTTGTGCCTATCCCTCATTTGTGAGGTTGATATTGTGTTGGTTTGTGCCTTACCTCTAGTGAGAGGTTGTATTGGTTGAGAGAGGAGTTGTGTACTGTTTGCAAAATCAAAGAGTTAAGAATTACCGTGTAGCTTTGGGCTAACGGGTCGTGTCCACGAGGAGGAATGCGATAGAAGCTTTTCGGTGTTTTTGTTAAGTAACAAAGAATGAAATTGGTGTCTTTCTTTTAAGTTGAAAAAGAGAATGGAGAGAAAGGAAATGATTAAAAGAAAATTGTAAATTTGGAGAAGGCTTTGAAAAAGGTGATTTAAAAAGCCTTGAAAAGTGATTTGTTGTTTTTAATAAAGAAGAAAATCTGTGCTCACTATCTCACTACTCAACGATATGTTCTTCTATTAAAATCCTTAGTGCCTCAGCTTGATCATAGGCAAAAACTTAAGATTGATTTTAGAAAGTTTTAAGCAAAGCACATAAGATGGTTGAAAGAGTTAATCCTTTTCTTTAAGAAATCATCTCGAATTGAATGTTAAATCATCAAGAAGTTCAAGTATGAGATAAAAACAAGTTCAAGAGATGTTTTTAAAAGAAGTAGAAATTTAAAAATCCAAACCCATCCTCATGTGCCTTCAAGAATATTTTCAAGAAGAAAGGCTTAAGTTAGGCATGCAAATGATTCATTGGGTCTTTTCATCAAAACCATTTGAAAAGAAGAGGGATCAGAGAGAGGAGTAATAGTGAGCCCAGAAAACTGATTTAGCTACTCATGAAAGACAAAGAACAACGCAAGTAAATAAAGTAAGACATACCGTAAAATGGAGTGGAAGAAAAGGTAGCTTGATCCTTGTATTGATGTCACTTCAATCTTCAGAATACAATCACTCAATTCCTCTCTTTCGCTGGTATTTGCACTAAACTACAAATTACAAAATAAGGATACAACTTTTATACTATCTAACAAATAGCCTAAACCTTAAAAAATAAACAAAAATTCTAATCCTAGTCTTCGCTCCATTCTTCTCTGTTGAAAATGGTATTTATAGGGAAAAACCAGAGAGGAGTGGTTGTAGGAAGATTGGGGGAGCAAACGCTCCCCAACAACCCTAACAAAGCCGTGAAAACGTGGTTAGGACCGCGTCTTCGCGGCCCTGGTGTGGCCAGGTGGCCACACCCAAATGGGGGATGCTCCTGGTTTGGTGATTCTCCCATATCTTCTGCTGGTTTTCTCGTTTCTGCTCCAGGATTTGACGAAACAGCCTTTGATTGTTGGCTTCAACCACTAGATTTGGGAAGATACATTTCAACCGATTTTCAACCTCTCTGATTTGCCAAGATCTGTCCTGATTCCCTAATTTCAAATTTATTCTGAATTAATTCAGAATTTGATGGGCTTTTGGCTTGTTTCTCTTTTCTTTCTTTTAGCAATGGGCCTATATTTAACAAAGAAGAATAAAACTTATTAATAGGATTTTTCAGATAAAAAGTATGATAATGTGACAATGTATATGCAATATATGTGACTGATCACACCCCCACACTTATCTTTTGCTCGCCCTCGAGCAAAACATCAAAACTAATTCTTATCAATTGTTAGACCACTTTCGCAGGTCACTCGATTGCACTGAGCATGTGCAACAAGCCGTTAAACCTCTAGGTTACCCCTAGAGAACGAGTTTTGTCTCATGAGGGTTTTCAGTAAATTGCACCCACAAAATCCATAAATTAAGAGCAAAAATGTTAGTATTCTTGAAAAGCATTTTGAAAGAAGAAAATATTTGAAGTATATTTGTGAGAGTTTAAGTAATCTATAAGTTATAAGAATATCAAATTTTTCATTCCTAAACTTAGTCTCTATTAAAAAAAATATGTCATCAATCAAAGTAAGAAGTCAAATTGTATTTCTCATCTAGTCTATTACTTTATCCTGAGTCATATGCACCATCGTGACCATGAAGTTTGACTAAGAGTTCTTTAACATAACTCCTATGTCTTATTTGTATTTATTTTAGTGATATTTATTCCTCAATTCCATTAGGCTTTCTAATCTTCCCATGTAACGAGCCTTTAGTCAGTGACACCAAACCGGACAGTTTTAGGGCACTAGGTGAGAAAACATCCCTAAGGACTTAAATACTCGAGCAGACAAGGCCACGAAACTAAGGGTTCTTATTTATAAAATGTCCCCCTTTTAGGCGTGAATACTTATGCTTCATGAGGCACAAATACCCAGTTATTCAGAGGATTTATACATAGATATTTTTTAAACTTATCTAATTATCTTTTGCATAAATACCAAGGCTTGCTTAGGCCAAAGCACCTAGCTAATCAAAAGTTAGATTTGTTTATTTTTTTATAAGGCATAAGAGTCTTTGTTTTTGAACCCTAAGTGTGTAAGTGTATAAAGTGTGCATATTTTATCAAGGTAAAGATCAAGACTAAATTACTTTCACAAATTTTCTTCCTAACCCTAAAAATCAAACAAGTCATCTTACTTTGACCAAGTGTAAGAAATCCTAATTATGATTTTCCTATTCCTTAAAATTGACTTAATTTCTTACAAAAAATATATCAAAATATTGTTCTTACCTTTCAAAAAGTTTTTTATATATATTTTATTTTTTTATATTAGTCATGTTAGAACCCTCCCCCACACTTATCTCATGCATTGTCCCTAATGTATGAAAGAAATGTATAGATGCATGAAATAAAATGGAAAAGAGGAAAGTTACCGGTATACTGGGTCAAAAAGACCCATAGCCGTTTCATTTACCTGCGCCGATTCCAAGAAAGGTTTAAGGCGTTGACCATTTATCTAAAGTCATTTCCATTTTTGGTGTCATTGATCTCAACTGTACCATGTGGAAACACGGTTTTTACAACGAATGGCCCAGTCCATCTTGAATTTAATTTTCCTGAAAAAAGATGAAGCCTAGAATTATAGAGTAAGACTTTTTATCCTGGGACAAATGTTTTTCTTATGATGTATTTATCATGAAAAATCTTAACTCTATCTTTAGTGATCTTAGCATTTTCATAAGCCTCATTTCTTAACTCCTCTAATTCGGAAATTTGTGATTTTCGAAGGTCACCGGCCTTACTCAAGTCGAAATTCAACTGCTTGATTGCTCATAAGGCCCGGTGCTCTAACTCAACGGGTAGGTGACAAGCTTTACCATAGACCAACCTATAAGGAGACATTCCTAGAATCATCTTGAAAGCGGTCCTGTAGGCCCATAGGGCATCTACAAGTTTGGTGGACCAATCTTTCCGGTTTGGTTCACAGTCTTCTCCAAGATAAGCTTGACTTGTCTATTGGAAACCTTAACATGCCCAGTGGTTTGAGGATGATAAGGTGTGGACAACTTGTGAGTTATGACATACTTTCGCATAAGAGCTTCAAAGGATCTATTGCAAAAGTGAGTGCCATTATCACTGATGATAGCACGAGGGGTTCTGAAGCGTGAGAAAATGTTCTCTTTCAAAAACTTTATGATAATTTTGTTATCATTAGTTCTACTAGGAATGGCTTCTACCCACTTGGACACATAGTCCACAGCACCAATATGTATTGGTTTCCAAATGAGTTAGGAAATGGACCCATAAAGTCGATGTCCCAAACATCAAAGAGTTCTATTTCTAAATTGGATTGAGGGGCATCATATCTCGTCTTGAGATCCTTCCTACCATCTGGCATATAGAGCACGTCTTGCAAAATTCATAAGCATTTTTAAACAAAGTGGGCCAATAGAACCCACTTTGTAGCACTTTTTCAGCAGTCTTGCGGGGACCAAAGTGTCTACCGCTTGCAAGTTCGTGACAAAAGAATAGAACACTCTTAACCTCCTCATCGGGAATGCATCTCCTAATAATTTGGTCAGAACAGTACTTAAAAAGATACGGTTCCTCCCAAAGAAATACCGGACTTGGGATAAGAACCGGTATATATCGTTTTTGGACCAATGAGACGGAGCTTGGTTTGTGACTAAGTAATTCACTATATCAGCAAACTAAGGTTCCCTAAATATAGCTAAGAGATTTTCATCAGGTTAATCCTCATTTATGGGTAATTTGTTGCATGGAGAATTAGGGATTCGTGAGAGATGGTCAGCAATGACATTTTCTACGCCTTTCTTGTCTTGAATCTCGAGATCGAATTCTTGAAGAAGAAGGATCCAACGAATGAGTCAGGCCTTGGCATCCTTCTTCATCATGAGGTACCTAAGCGCAGAATGATCGGTAAAAATGGTGATTTAGGACCCTAGTAGGTAGGGACGAAATTTCTCTAAGGCAAACACTACTGCCAAGAATTCCTTCTCAGTCGTAGTGTAGTTCAATTGAGCATCTTGAGAGTCCTACTAGAGTAGTAAATCATGAGCTGCTTGTTATCAATGCGTTGTCCGAGGACAGCGTCTATGGCAAAATTAAAAGCATTGCACATGATTTCGAACGGCTTAGACCAATCCGGTGCAGATATGATTAGTGCAGAAATAAGCTCTCTCTTAAGCTTCTCCCAAGAATTCATACATTCACATCGAAAGTGAAAGACGCGTCCTTAGCTAACAGATTAGTCAAGGGCCTAGCAATCTTGCTAAAATCCTTAATAAATCTTCGGAAAAAACCGGTGTGTCCTAATAAGGATCTAATATCCTTCATGTATTTGGGCATGAGAAGCTTTACAATAACCTCAATTTTAGCTCTATCCACTTCAATTCCTTTCTTGGAGATTTCATGACCCAAGACAATTCCATGTTTTACCATGAAGTGGCATTTCTCCCAGTTCAGTGTCAGATTTTTCTCAGCACAACGTTGGAGGACAAATTCTAAATGGTGGAGACATTGAGTGAACGAATCTCCGTAGGTGGAGAAATCATCCATGAAGATTTCTAAGAATCATTCTACCATATCAGAAAAAAGACTCAACATGCAACGTTGAAACGTTGCAGGGGCATTGCATAAGCCGAAAGGCATTCGACGATAAGCGAATGTCCCAAATGGACATGTGAATGTAGTCTTTTCTTGATCCTCAGGAGCAATAGGAATCTGATTATACCCCGAGTAACTGTCTAAGAAATAGTAATACTCGTGGCCCGTCAAACGTTCAAGCATTTGATTAATGAAGGGAAGTGGAAAATGGTCCTTACGAGTTGCAGCATTAAGCTTCCTATAGTCAATGCAAACTCGGATCTTCGTGGGAAGTCGAGTTTGGACCAACTCTTTGTTCTCGTTTTCCACTACGGTGAAACCGGATTTCTTTGGAGCCGCGTGGATAGGACTGACCCATTGGCTAACAAAAATGGGATAGATTATCCCATTGTCTAAGAGTTTTACGGTTTCAGCATGAACAGCCTCTTGCATTATAGGGTTTAACCTACGCTGCGGGTCTCTTTTAGGTGTGGCATCTTCATTGAAATGAATGCGATGTTGAACGATGGTTGGACTTAATCCCTTTATATCAGTCATAGTCCAACCAATGGCTTCCCTATATTTTCTTAGAATTGCTTTAAGATCTTCTTCTTCCCCGTCATTTAAATGGGAGGCAATGATGACAGGAAAGGTCTCTTGTTCGCCTAGATAAACGTACTTGAGATGCGCAGGTAAGGTTTTTCAATTCTAAGGAGGAGGAAGGCTCACTGGAAGGATTAGTCAAATTTGTTGGCTCCATGTTTAGTGAAATAGGGTTCGAGGCCCAATTTACAGCTGACTCAACATCCTGATCAAGATTAAAGTCGTCAGACTTTAACCCGAAGTCACACTCAGTTTCTAGTTCCAATTCTTCCCTATTTTCACTTGTCAAGTTCTCAGTGAGGTTGACTTCAAATGTTTGGTCCTCAACATCATGGGGTTATTTTCCTAGGTTGAAGACATTAACTTCTCTAGTCATGTCCCCAAGGTAACCTCATGGACCCATTCCTACAATTGATGATGGCATTGGCAGTAGCAAGGAATGGTCGCCGTAGGATAACAGGAGTTTGAGCCCTATGATTGGACACAGGTTGTGTCTCTAGAATTATGAAATCAACAGGGTAAATAAACTCTCTGACCGGATAAGGACATCATTAAACTCCCATTTTGGAACTTTCACTGAACGGTCAGCCAGTTGGATAGTGACTCGAGTTGCACTAAGATATACCAACCCGAGTTGTTGATAAACTGAGAATGGAAGTAAGTTGATACTTGCCCCCAAGTCAAGAAGTGCACGACTAATCTCGGCTTGTCCTATTGTGCAGGCAATGGTGGGACTACCTGGATCCTTGTACTTAACAGGGATCGGACCCGATAGTAGCTCACTAATGTTAGTGGCTAAGAATACCTTTTTAGGTACATTAGTCTTTCTCTTCTTGGTGCACATGTCCTTAAGAAACTTAGCATAGGATGGAACTTATTGGATGGCATCAAGAAGTGGCACATTTATCTTCACTTGATTAAATATCTCAATTATCTTATCCACGTGTGGATTTTGCTTGTTGTTTTTCAGCCTATTAGGAAATGGCACTATAGGCTGGTGCACCTGACTGGTTTACTTATCTTTTTCAGATTCGTCAGATTTGAAAGGATTTGGATTAGATGAGGTGGATGCTTGATTGTGATTGTGCTGAATGGGATTAGATGGTATTGACACTTGGTTATCAACTTTCTTTCCCGACCTCAATGTATGAACAGCATTATATTGATTCATTGATTGATCCTCAGCCAAATGAGCTTGTTGAGAATTTCTAGGATTTGTTATTGGCTGATTAGGCAAGGTACCCTTTGTCTCTCATTCTGTGGAGTGGCTAATTGGCTCATTTGAACCTCTAACCTCTGTATAGTTTGCATGAGAGAATCTTGATTTTTCATGTATCTTTTCATGTTTCTCTCAAAGTCAGTCATTCTCCTTTCTAGTTGAAGAGTCTGGAAGGAAGATTGTGGAGCTTGGTGGGAAAAGTTTTGCTGATCGTTTGAAAAGTTAGGTGGATGGTTGGGAGAATTATTGTGAAAATTGAAAAAGTTGGGTTGATGATTGGAAGAATTATTAGCTTGATGGAAGTAACTTGCATGATTTGACCGTGAGTGGTCATTGTTACTTTGGCTCCATAAGAAATTAGGGTGATTTCTCCAGCCAGGATTGTACGTTGGTGCGTAAGGATTATTGTTCAGCCTTGAAAAGGCCGCATTCATCAGTTCAGGGTATTGTTGCTGAGCCTGAAATATAGGTCACTCCTCAAACACATGATTCATGGCTTGACAGGTACAGCTCGGAGTTGGAAATTAGGTTCGGCTGACTTGATTGACTGGACTTGGTTCCTTAGTTTCTAAAACTTTCACTCTTCTTACTAGGTTAGCTAACTTAGCCTCATTAGCTATGGATGATTCAATAGAATGGAGACCTCCTTTTGAAGAGATGGAGTTTGGATTCCTTGAGGTTTCACTAGTAGGTTCCCATTGGATGGTCTTTTCAGCTAGGTTTTATATAAATCCCGTCCTTCATTTTCATCCTTCTGCAAGAATTCTCCTTGGCACATACTTTCAAAGAGGGTTTTGGTGTAAAGAATTTGGCACTGTCGCCATTTCTCTATTCCATGATGAGGACATTGGACAAGAAGGTCTTTAAAACGTTCAAAGTACCTCCAAAACGGTTCACTAGGTTCTTCCTTGAATTGCATGATGTTCTTCCTAATGAGAGCAGTCTTATGAATTGGATAGAATTTCTTCAAGAAGACCTTGATGAAACCATCCCAAGATGTGATAGAGCGGCTGCTAAGCTGTAAAGCCATTTCTTGGCTAAGTCCTTAAGAGTGAAAGGGACAAATCTCAACCTAATAGCATCATCTACAAGGTGTGGGATTTTCATCATTAGACATACTTTCTCAAATCTCTTATGAAGAAGTAAGCATCTTCGGACTCTAAGCCATGAAACTTAGGGAGTGTGTTAATGAATTGAGGCTTGAGCTCAAAATTATATTCACCAACCAATGGAAGTTGGATGCAAGATGGAAGTGAGATTCTAATGGGATAGAACCTATCCTGCAATGATGTTGGTTGAGCCATAATCAGATTTGGTCTTGGTTCAAACTTGGGTGGTGATGTGTTCTAGTCAACCTAGATGAATTAGGGTCTCTTGACCATACTTGCATACACAAACACAATCACAATCACAAACAAGTTTACCAATAGTCAACAAGAGTAATCAACCAAGCCTAGTCTAAGGTAACCTTAATCTAGACAACTCCTAACTGATTGATTGTCCACAGGAGGTATAATGCAAACTTCGACCACAAGCTAATCAGCCAGGACAGGGTAAGATTGGTGGGAGGTATCCGCGCAAAAGCAACGAGCCTAATTAAGCCAAACCACCAGCCTTTAGGGTTTCGCCCCTCAATCCCTTCCTAGACACTAATTGGCAGGAGTCAAATTCTAACACCTTCCCCTTAGGATAATCTCCTAGTGAGTTCGAGATGTCCCTAAGGCCAACGTCTATTAGATTTTACTTAGGCTTAGGTGTGCGTGCTTGGAGATGGTTTGTGGGCTAAGGAAGGGTAATGACTTTCCCACCTTATCTTCATTTGGTTTTGCCCTTAGAATTAATTGTGCAAAGTGTACAAGATATAGAAAAGTAGCATTCAAAAGCAAATATCACCCAAGAATGTTTCCTAAACTATATGCTATGCATACGTACCTTGTCTCCAGCTATCTTCAACAGTAATTGTAAAATAAACGTAATTAGACAAATGCCTAGAATGCAAGTCTAAATATTTTTAAACAATTAACAATCACTCAAATTACTGTTGGATTAAAACAGGGATTGCGAATGACAGATATAGCAAGAATAATAACGCACAAAATTTAATTTTTGCAAGCAATATGTCCTGCAAAAAAGAGTTTTAGTAGTCCAACAAAAATTTCAACTTTTGCACTTACAATTTCTTGAAATTCTGTTTCCTACTTTCGAGAATAGGGGCATAAAATAGCAAGTCTTCTCCTGTAAAGCTTGAATGCTAGATCTGAATCTTGACGTCCCTGAAACAAGATACCAAACTTGTTAATAAACAATTACACCGTCCCTTCCCGGCAACGGCGGTTAAGAATTACTGTGTAGCTTTGGGCTAACGGGTCGTGTCCATGAGGAGGAATGCGATAGAAGTTTTTCGGTATTTTTGTTAAGTAACAAAGAATGAAATTGGTGTCTTTCTCTTAAGTTGAAAAAGAGAATGGAGAGAAAGGAAATGACTAAAAGAAAAATTGTAAATTTGGAGAAGGCTTTGGAAAAGGTGATTTAAAAAGCTTTGAAAAGTGATTTGTTATTTTTAATAAAGAAGAAATCTGGGCTCACTATCTCACTACTCAACGATATGTTCTTCTATTAAAATCCTTAGTGCCTCAACTTGATCATAGGCAAAAACTTAAGTTGATTTTAGAAAGTTTTAAGCAAAGCACATAAGATGTTTGGAAGAGTTAATCCTTTTCTTTAAGAAATCATCTCAAATTGAATGTTAAATCATCAAGAAGTTCAAGTATGAGATAAAAACAAGTTCAAGAGACGTTTTAAAAGAAGTAGAGATTTTAAAATTCAAACCCATCCTCATGTGCCTTCAAGAACATTTTCAAGAAGAAAGGCTTAAGTTAGGCATGCAAATGATTCATTGGGTCTTTTCATCAAAACCATTCGAAAGAAGAGGGATCAGAGAGAGGAGTAATAGTGAGCCCAGAAAACCGATTTAGCAAATCATGGAAGACAAAGAACAATGCAAGTAAATAAAGCAAGACGTACCGTAAAATGGAGTGGAAGAAAAGGTAGCTTGATCCTTGTATTGATGTCACTTCAATCTTCAGAATACAATCACTCAATTCCTCTCTCTCATTGGTATTTGCACTGAACTACAAATTACAAAACAAAGATACAACTTTTATACTATCTAACAAAGAGCCTAAACCTTAAAAAAATAAACAAAATTCTAATCCTAGTCTTCGCTCCATTCTTTTCTATTGAAAATGGTATTTATAGGAAAAAGCCAGAGGGGAGAGGTCGTAGGAAGATTGGGGGAGCAAACGCTCCCCCAACAACCCGAACAAAGCCGCGAAAACGCGGCTAGGTGTGGCCAGGTGGCCACACCCAAATGGGGGATGCTCCTGATTTGGTAATTCTCTCATATCTTCTGTTGGTTTCTCGTTTCTGCTCCAGGATTTGACGAAACAGCCTTTGATTGTTGGCTTTAACCGCTTGATTTGGTAAGATACATTTCAACCGATTTTCAACCTATCTGATTTGCCAAGATCTCCCTGATTCCCTGATTTCGAATTTATTCTGAATTAATTCAGAAATTTGATGGGCTTTTGGGCTTGTTTCTCTTTTCTTTCTTTTAGCAATGGGCCTATATTTAAAAAAGAAGAATAAGACTTATTAATAGGATTTGTTAGATAAAAATTATGGTAATGTGACAATGTATATGCAATATATGTGACTAATCATGTACTCTCATATTGTATTTACCCAAATCTCAGTGGTGGTTCCCTGTGTGGGAAGTCCTGTGTGGACGAGTTAGTGGAAATCCTTCTGTGTGAAGGCAGGGACGTAGAGTTGGGTGCTCGAACCTCGAACATATCCTTGTGTTTGCGTTTGATCCACTTTCTCTTAACTCTCTCTCATTTATATTGTGCCTTGCATCATTCATATTGCTCATTCATACTTATATGCTTGGTTGTGCTTGTTTGTGTGCCTCACTTGTGTTTAATCAAGAGAGCTTCATATAGCACATCAACTCTTATTCAGAGGAATAAAGAGGAGTTAGTTCAAAGCCCTTCAACAGAAATTCGGCTACACTCTTTGGTTACACTAAGTGTGTTGCATTAAGTTTTTAATGTCGCATTATTTGCCATAGATTAGTCTTACACCTATTCACCCCCCTATAGGTGTACTTTCATTCATTTCATGCCATGGACCTAGAAACATATAAGAGAGGTATTATTAGCAGAATTTAGATGTGGTATGAAATATATAATTTTAGAGACTAATCAGAATGCTCAATGGAAGGAGGAGACAAATTTGTTGGCTCCAAATTTGGTGAGATAGGGCTTGATGTCCAACTCACAGCAGACTCGACAATCTAGTCAGGATAAAATCCAACATTCCAATTAAATCTCACTTATATTCTTAATGAGGTTAACATCAAAAGTTTGATCCTCTGCATCTCGGGGTTGTTTTCTTTGATTGAAAATGTTGACTTCTCTAGTCATATCTCCAAAGGTTAACCTCATGGATCTATTCCTATAGTTGATAATTGCGTTGGTAGTACCAAGGAACGGCCGACCTAGGATAATAGGAGTTTGAGACCTAGGATTGCACACAGGTTGTGTCTCAAGAACTATAAAATCAATAGAGTAGATAAACTCTCTGACCCGGATAAGGACATCATTGATTTCACCCTTTGGAACCTTCACTGACCGGTCAGCCAATTGGATGGTGACTCGGGTTGAACTAACTCGCCCAACCCGAGTTGTTGATAAACTAAGAAGGGGAGCAAGTTGATACTTACTCTCAAATAAAGGAGGGCCTAACTAATTTCGGCTTGTCCTATAGTATATGCAATGGTAGGACAACCCAGATCCTTGTACTTGACAAGGATTAGACCCAACAGTAGCTCACTAATGATAGTGGCTAAAAGACCTTCTTGGGTATATTAGACTTTCTCTTCTTAGTGCATATGTCCTTAAGAAATTTTGCATATAATGAGACTTGCTAGATAGTATCAAGAAGTGGCACATTAATCTTCATTTGATTAAAAATATCAATTATCTTTACCATGTGTGCATTTTATTTGTTGTTCTTAAACCTATTTGAAACTGATACTATAGACTTTTGCATCTGATTGGCTGACTTGTCTTTATCAGACTCGTCAGATTTGGATGGAGTGGAGCTAAAAGATGTGGATGCTTATGTTTGGTTGTGCTGAATGGGATTGGGTGACATCAACGTTTTATTATCAATTTTCTTACCTGACCTCAATGTATGAACAGTATTACATTGATTAAACTGTTGATCCTTAGCCAAATGAACTTGGTTAGAGTTTCTTTGGTTCGTTAATGGTTGACTAGGCAAAGTACCTTGGGCCTCTTACTTTGTGAATTAGCTAGTTGACTCATTTGAACCTCTAGCCTTGTTTTGGCTTGTGTGTGGTTGTTCTGCATTGTTTGTATGAGGGGCATTTGGTTTTTCATAAACCCTTTCATATTCTTCTCAAAGTTAGTCATTCTCTTCTCAATTGGAGGACTTTGGAAGGAAGATTGAGGAGCTTATGGGGAAAATTGTGTTGATAATGGGGAAATTGGGTTTTATTCAGTGGTTGGAAGTGGTTTGACCTTGAGTGATCATAATTATTTTGACTCCATAAGAAATTCGGGTGATTTCTCCAGCCAGGATTGTACATTTGAGATTAAGGATTATTATTGGGTCTTGAAAAGGCCGCATTCATGGGCTTGGGCAACATTTGTTAAGCTTGAAAAATTGGACACTTCTTAAACACATGGTTCATGGCTTAACAGTAAGTACAACCCGAATTTGAAAATTGATTCGGGCTGACTTGATTGACTGGAACAGGTTCGTTAGTTTCTTGAGCTTCTAATCTTCTCATTAGGCTAGAAATTTTAGCCTCGACAGCTAGGAATGATTCTGTAGAATGGAGACCTCCTTTTAAAGAGATAGCATTTGTGTTCTAAGACTTTTTGGAGTCGGTTCCCATTGGATGTTTTTTCGGCTAGGTCCTCAAATAAATTTCACCCTTGGTTTTCATCCTTTTGCAAGAATCCCCCTTGGCATATGGTTTCTAAGAGGGTCTTGTTTTGGAAGTCTAAACTGTCATAAAGGATTTGGTACTGTCGCCACTTCTCTATGTCATGATGAGGACATTGGGCATGAAGGTCTTTGAAGCGTTCAAATTATCTCCAAAATGGTTCACTAATTTCTTACTTAAATTGCATGATATTCTTCCTAATGAGAGTGGTCTTTTGAATAAGATAGAATTCTTTAAGAAAGCCTTGATGAAATCATCCCAAGAAGTGATAGAATCGACCGCTAAGCTGTATGGCCATTTCTTGGCTAGGTGTTTAAGTGCGAAAGGGACAAAATGTAACTTAATCGCATCATCTTCTAAGTGATGTATACTCATCATGAGGCATACTTCCTCAAATTCACTTATGAAGAAGTACGCATTCTCAGACTCTAGACCATAGAACTTAGGGATAGTGTTGATAAATTGTGGCTTCAGTTCAAACTGTTGCCATTGGCTTCTAAGAGCTGAATGCAAGATGGAAGAGAGGTCCTCATGGGATAAAACCTTTCCTGTAATGATGTAGGTTGAGTCATGACCGGGTTTGGTCTTAGTTCTAGTTTGGATTCTAGTTTGGGTGGTGAATTGCTTCTAGTTAACCTAGATGTGTTTGGGTCTCTCGACCACACTTGCATATACAATTACTACCACAAACAAGTGAACCAATCAGTCAAAAAAGAAAATGAAAAATTCGATCACACCTATTCTAAGGTAGACTTAGACCTAGATGACTCCTAACTAGTTAGATTGTCCACAAGAGGTATAATGCAGAATCTGACCACAAGTTAATCAATCGGATCGGGGCAAGATTGGGGAGGTATCCGCGTAAAAATTACAGGCCTAATTAAGCCAAACCATCAGCCTTCGAGGTTTCGCCTCTTAATCTCCGTCCTTTGACACCGATTTGTCAAGAGTCAAATTCTAACAGCTTCCCCTTAGGTTAACCTCCTAGTGAATCTGAGATGTCACTAGGGCCAATGTCTATTAGATTTTAAGTTACGTTTAGGTTGTGCATGTTTTGAGATGGTTTGTGGGCTAAGGAAGGGTAATGATTCCCCACCATATCTTTTATTGGGTTTTGCCCTTAAGATTTCTTTGTAAAAAGTGTGCAAGATACAGCAAAAGTAACACTCAATAAGTAAGTAAATTATCCAAGAATGTTTCTAAGCTAGATGCTATGCAAACGTACCTTGTCTCCAGCTTTTCTTCAACAGTAATTGAAAGAAAAATGTAATTACAAAAGGCCTAAGAATGCAAGTCTAAATATTTTTAAGCAATTTCAATCAACTGATTACTGTTGAATTAAAACAGAGTGATAAATAATCAAGTAAAGAAAACTAGCAATTTAAGAAAGCTTATTTTATGGAGCAATATGTCCTACAAAAAGAGTTTTTAGTAGTCCTACAAGATTGCCGCGTTTGCGCGGCAAAAGATGCGTTTTCAAAGCCAACTCTCAGAATTCTGTTCCCTACTTCCTAGAGCAGGGGCACAGGATAACAAGTCTTCTTCTACAATGCTTGAATTCTCAACCTGATTTTTTACCTTGAAACAGAACACAAAACTTGTCAAACACAAAGAATATTGTTCTCTCCCTGGTAACGACGCCAAAAATTGATTGCAAACTAGAATACGGTGTAGCTTAGGGCTAGCGGGTCATGTCCACAAGGAGAGATGCGATGCAAGTATTTCAGTATTTTTGAAAAAAAAACAAGTTAGTGTTGGTGTTTTTTAGGAGAAAAGAATATGGAGTGTTGAAAAGTGATCCAAAGAAAAAAATGAAGATTTAGAATAGGTTTTAGAAAAGATGATTTAAGAAGACTTGAGAGTGATGTTTGTTTGTGTTTATAAAAGAGAAGATCTGAACTTATTAATCTTTACTCAACTCTATATTTTTCTCTTGAAATTTTAGTTCCTTAATATGATCATAGGCACAAGTTTTAATCCTGTATTTAAAGAGAGATCAAGTAAAACACATAAGATAGTTTTTAAGAAATCAAACATCAGTTTTAAAATCATTATTTTGAGTTAAATGTTAAACCATCAAAGCAATTAAGCAAGTATGGAATAAAAACAAGTTCTTTTTCAAAGATTAACTTCAAGAGTAAGTTTAAAAACCAATCCCATTCTCATGTGCCTTCAAGAACACTCGCTAGAAGCAAGACTTAAAGTTAGGCATTCAAATGATTCACTGGGTCTTTTTCATGAAAATCAATCAAGATCAAAACTAAAGAAGAGAGATCATTGAGCCCAGAAGAAGGGAAATTAGCTACTTATTGCAAAGGCTGAACAAATAATAGAATGAATTAAAAATATAGACATAGCAGAAAGATCGAGTAGAGTTGAATAAGTAAGGTGAATCTCCTTTGATTATCACTTCAACGGTAAATTATACTCTCTCTCTCTCTCTCTCTCTCTCTCTCTCTCACTTGTTGCTGGACTAAACTACAAAGTAAAAAACTGAGATACAACTTCTTAAGACTATCTAACAATGATCCTAAACTCTAAGAATAAAGCAAGAATTTAATTCTAGTCTTCATCCTGTTGAACTCCGGATATGCAGTATTTATAGCCACAAAAGGATCAGGGTAGAGCGTCTGAAGATAGAGAGAGCAAATGCTCCCCTTATCTTCCCAGGATTGCCGCGGATCCATGGCTTTTGCCACAAATCTGCAGCCTGACCACATCTAGGGAACGAGGATACCAGGTTCACTGATTTCTCTTTTTGTGTAACTAGATTTTTAGTTTGATCTCCGATTTAACCTGATCTTCATTGATACTCCATTTAACTGAATAGTCCTTAGGAATCTGAGTTAACCGAACTGGATCTGGGATTATCTTCAGCTAACCAAATAGATCCGGTTAAATCTAATTTCAACTGGTATAATTTGGCTTTATCTTCTCCCGTTTAATTAGGAGAACCCTGCAAATTAAGATACAATTATTAGTAGAATTCAGTACAAATAGATGCAGGAATTTAGTGATAAACATGTAATAATCATGCAATAAAGTGTATAATCAGCTATCTGAAAACTACATCTGCCCAGCCGCTCACCAGACAGTTTGGTTATGGCTAATTGTACGTCGATACTTTGAACCTTCGGCTAGGGTATG